>JAQIUQ010003697.1:0-225000 GCA_030378365.1 Hybognathus amarus | reverse complement strand
CCTTGACACTGACATGTACGTGCCAGCTTTGCTTTGTAGTTCATGCATTCTGCTTTACACGTATCCCAACCAGAAACGAAAACACAACAATTTTCTCTGTAAATCATCTGTGAAGTTACATTTGGGCTTTTTTTTTTAAATTTTACGCTGTTAGCTACTTACATCTTACCTCGCACTTGACCATAAACTGAAGCATCTGAAGCGTCACACTGCTAAAATTCTGTGAACGTAAAGTCCGCCTACTTTGATTTGTTTGGTCATTTCAAATATTCTGACATTAACAAGCAGTGACAGACCAATGAGGCTGCGAAGAACACACACACACAGGCCTCTGTATTCTGATGATTCTGAGTCTGACGTGCTCTGTGCTTGATGCTGCGGATTGAGGAACACGCTGATTATAACAAGAGAGGGTGAAGCCAAAGTCATATGTTTTGTGTGCAAAGGCAAGCGTGTATTTAAAGGGCAACTCCACCTATTTGCATTAAGCTTTCCATAGTTAGAAACCCAGTCATACTATTGAATGGTGGTGCAACACTTTCTCATTTTCCCCTGAGACGAGAGAAATCTGCTATTTACCTTTTCACTTCCTCCTACAATGACGCAAAAATCGTCATTTTACGTCATTGTTGGCGGAAGTGTAAGAGAGGGGTTTTTAGTCAAAAACTAGAAGCACAAGATCCCACCCTTTTCAAACCCGCCCATAGGGGTTGGACCTAATGCGCTAACAGACCAATCACAGATCAATGCCAGTGCGTTTGATTTCACCGCAGAAATGTTTTGAAAACATAGACGAACTGAATACGCAGAGAGATGCATTATGGAGGATTGGGATTACACATCTTTTTTGGAAGCTAAGCTAAGATAGCAGGCTGTTGTCCTGTGGAGAAAGCTGAGTTGTAGCTTTAGGTGTTACCGTCCTTTTTTCCCGGATATGTCCAGCCATTGATGTCCGGGATTCAGCTTTTGCTTTCTGCAGTCGCCATGCATTGTTTACATGTAAGTTACAGCTTTTGTTTTAATCTAACTGAATTCATTCTGATTGCTGAATCTGAATGTAGTGATTACATGAACGCTAAACAAGTGATCTGTTGATGTGGGTTTTAACATTGCTAAGAAAATTCCCGCTCCTCCGTGAGCGATACGAGACCAGTAACTTACGTCTCAGTTGCCGCTCATCGATAATCACGCCACCGGCCTCGCGTCGTTCTCCACACAGCTCTCACTCGTCCCCGCTCGCTAGAGTAAACATGACTCGCTCGCGTCGTTCTCCAGTCCACACAGCTCTCACTCGTCCCGTTCTCCACAGTAAACATGGGGAATGACGACTGTAGAACGCAAAAGCCGAATCCCAGACATTTTGGGCGATCTTCGAAACACAGGCGTGGCCTCCTAGGGCAGCGAGAGCAGGGGCATTCTGGGAGTTGTTGTTTTTCACCCACATAAGCCAAAAATACATTTTCTGTCTTTTCTCAGTCTAGAAAGCTCTAAATTCAAAAATAATTTCACATTTCTTCTACATAAATTACCCATTTTAAATACACATTCATCTTTCCAGGGGTGGAATTACCCTTTAAAGTACACACATAATGGCCCAATGAAAAATAATGAAAACCTGGACATTTTCATCACTTTTTAAAAAACAGACAGGACGGCCAGGACAGGACGTGAAAACAGGACTTTTGGTCACCCTAAGTTATGTTACATGAGCAGTAAAATACTATGTAATGTCTGTTTTGGGCCAGTGCAGAACAATAGTCATAGGAAACCAATAAACGTTGACCTATATTTTATATACAGATGTTAGTATTAGCAGCAAAGTTACATGCTCTAATGGAAAGCTAATCCTCCCCCACATCTGTCTATCGCAGGACCATGAGTCTCTACTGGCTCGATGGCAGAACAAAAGCACTGAGAGTGTGATAGAGCTCCACAACAAGACGCCTGTGTGGAACGATGATACTCAATCATATGTGCTCAACTTCCATGGCAGAGTCACACAAGCCTCTGTCAAAAACTTTCAGATCATTCACGACAATGACCGTGAGTGAAACAAAAGCACACACCACATACCCTAGAGATGGATTTGATTTATTCTTTACTGTAGCGAAGAAAAGCAGTTCATTTTTTCATTTTTAATTCTGTATTCTCGCTCTTTTCTGTATACAGCGGATTACATTGTGATGCAGTTTGGGCGCGTTGCAGAGGATGTCTTCACAATGGATTATAACTACCCCATGTGTGCCCTGCAGGCATTTGCTATTGCTCTGTCCAGCTTTGACAGCAAACTAGCCTGTGAGTAGCCATGTCTCTCTGCCAGCCACAACCACGAAAGAACCCAGCCAGACTGCTTTACAAGCTGAATCACTGAGTCAAGGGCTGCGGTGAACTCCAAGGCAGCAGAGTCCCTCTCAAGATCCTCCTTTGAAGGCATGAATGTGTAGCGTTTGTGTCTTTGTGTGAATGTATGTGAGCAAGATGTGTGCGAGTGAGGTTTCTGCTCTTTTCTTTTTTTTTAAAAATGGGCATCAGAGCTGGGGAAAGCACAAAAACTTCACAATTCAAGAGATTGTCGGAATATGGTGCATTCATTTGAATCGACAGTCAAAAATCTCCTGAGTCGCTTCTTTACTAAACCGACAAGGTAACACTAACATTTTGCTAATGTGAAAATGAGGATCTTTTACAGTAGTACTTTTGTCCCTAAGATTAAAATCATGCGTCATTTTGCCATGGTCGTAATTTAATGTTCACTAACAGTTTGGATATTTTATTTAATGAACTTTTCCAAATGTGACATTTCTTCAGTTACAGGACATGTCATTTAATGTATCGATTTCATGTTTCACTCCAAAGCCAGTATGAAGTATGACAGTCTAACATATTTATCCACTATTTATGTATTTATAGATTTCCATTCCATCTTCTGCTTGTGTCTTACCCATAGACTGTAAAAAATATGAACAAAGCGTCTGTGACGTCACCCATAGACTCTCTGAAGAACGGGTTTGAGGCTGTTTATGGGGGTATGGGCGGTGCCATACTGGAAAATCTTGAAAAAGACAAAATACAAACGTTTGGGTGGTATGATGTGTCGTGTCAGATCATGGCAGAGACGTCAAATTCACTCTTCAAAAACAGCCCTTATTTGTCATACATTTTATATCTAAATACGATCTAAACTAACGAGTTAGAAAAAGATTCACCCCCTCACAGTTGTCAGGCACGCGGAACATATTGAAGATTACACTAAAAGTCCATGGGACCAAACTGTAAACATGAATTTATGCTGTGAAAACGGACATTTTAACATGACGTCTATGGATATTTGCTCCCTTTTGGGACCGGCCTCTAGCGGATTTGAGATGTATTGCAGTTTATCGCACTTCCGGGTAGGCTTCCATTTTTTTAGATTAGAATATTGCCGCTTGGTCTCACCCCATGTCCATAATTCACAGTGCTTCAAGCACACAACTTGACCAGGGCGCCTTCACATCTGAGCTTTTGGTGCGGATTCATTACAATTCAACTGATGAATGTGTGACTTCCACAAAATAGATGGTAATCATTATCCGTTCATGTCCCTCTGCATTTAAACTGCCTCAATTATGCTATTTTAAAGATTCCTGCAATAGGTTTACAAACATTCAAGGTAAAAAAAATTCTCATAATATGCATTGCTGCATCGCCTCATTTTTTCACAGTGTCTTAAATGGTCCAATAAAGGAATCGCCCCACAAAACGCTCATTACCATATTTGAATTTCAGCTCCAGAGGCTTCTTCAGCACTTGCATACACAGTGATATGAATAGTAGGCTAGTGATGGCGTCAGTGTTTGCAGGCACTGCAAACAAATTTGGTTTTGCAAATTTGGTTCAAAAACCAAAACCAAAATTTGGTTCAAAGCTTTGAAGATTTGTGAACTCATTTTACGCAGTTAAGAATCAATTCTTTCTTTTGGTAGACAACAACTCCATTTATCGTACATTTTTATCTTTGGAACTTTGTAGGCCTATTACATTTACATTTAGCTATATGACATACTACTTTACATTTACGAAAAAGCATAATGGGGCACTTTAAAACAGTTTATCTACAGTGTTTGAGTGGACATGAGATCCTAATACAGTTGCAATGTCATTAAAAGCTACCAAAATGAATGGTTCACCAGTAGCTCGAGTGACCCAAATAGTGGCAGAAGTGTGTAGTAAATGTATTTTATGTGAGGGTCAATATCAGGGTAAGTACATTATCATCTCAAACTGACCCACTACATCTGTAGGGGAATGTACTGAATGCAGCACTTTATTCAGAGATTAATGGTAGAAAGCTGTAAATATTGTGCCTTTGGACAAGACACTTGTGATGCTTGAAGTTGGTGAGATGATGCATTGTTTTCCTCAGACAATGTTGTTTATCATGCAGATACTTATAAGCTTCTGTGTATTTGCAGTATACTGGGCTGTACATTTCCAAAAAGATCAGGTTTAGTTGCCTGCTTGTGGAGTAGATGATTTTCCAGAACAGAGAAACTACTTATTTGACACAGTGAGACGAGTACTGTATGTTTACATGCACTTTAAAAGTTTGATTTTCGTCGGCCTAAAATTATGATTTGCCATGTAAACACTTTAGTCCAATTGAAATTACACTTTTTTTTGCAAAGTCAGACTAACAGTCATTGATAGCTGGATTATAACTGTGCATGTAAACATGCTTAGAGACAGTTTGTTCGAGTCATTGTGCTGCGTGAAGATACAGTAGTTTTGAAATATGTGGCTGAACAAAGTGTCTGTGGAATTTACAAAACTCAAATGATCATCCTGTAATTGTTATAGCTTCTACACTTCTGTGTCTTTGCTAAACAATGCAGATGAATGAAGAAGGGAAATTGTATGAAGTTGTATTATCAGTGTGGCAATTTAATTAACAACAAAAGACTGCTGTACCATTGCCCTTAAAGCCAAATTATAAAGCATTGTAGAAGTCTTCAGATGGCCACACTGATTTACTAGCTCTGCTCCATTACGCATTAGCATGCCTTGAAGTTGATTTTTATCATACCATTTTTCGTTTCAGTTAAATGTCACAACAAAATCGTGGAAATTGGAGAAATCAAATTTGGTTATTGAGTAAAATATAATAACATTAATGTTGGATTAATGTTTTCAAGTTCAATTCTCTGCCGAGTGCCCTTTCAAGTTTGTTGTCCATCAAACAGGGAAAAAAAACCTTAATTTCATAGTGCAATGCATTTTAGGTTAAAAATCACCTACTAATATTTAGAATGTTTGTATGTCTTATCAATCCAATATAAATGCAAGAAATGTGCTGCAAATGGCATACCTTTTTCTCTTCGGTCTTAAAAAATGTTGTGGCTTCAGACATCACATTTTGAAATGTATATCTTTCCCTCCAGAAAAAGTATTTTTACGGTTACTTTTTTAGATAAGAACATAAAGTGTATATTGAATTCTTTGGCCAAGTTGCAAAGAAATATGTGGAAGTTATTGAAGTTTGTTTTTTAACTGCCTCGTGATACCATTCCAGCACTTTCTATACTTTATGTAATGCTCTAACAGTTTTGGGTTTGCTCTAAATGGTTATAAACACTGAAAATTTATGTGTTTTCTGCTATTTTTTTATATGTTTGAAAAAAATCTCACCATCTCTTGTGTTAAAGTGATAACGTATAACTGTTATGTCACTGTTTTGTAAAATGTGTACATTGGTCAATATACAGTGTTTGTACTCAAGATATGAAAAAAATAAATTGAACGTGAATTTTCACATCTCAAATATTTAAGATTAAATCTTTATTTGCTGTACTTCAATTCTCACGAAATAATGTCCATACAAGCTATTTTGTTCAAACTTTTTATTGGCAAAGATTTTCTTTGGGAAAAAAAATAAAAGTGTTTATTATAACATAACAAACTCTGAACTCTAAAGAAACTTTCAATTTTATTTTACTAGATAAGCCTAAATGATTACAGAGAAACTCAAAGTAATAGTTCACTTAAAACTAAAATAATTCTATCATCATTTACTCACCTTAAAGTTGTTTCAAATCTGTATGAATGTCTTTCTTCTGCTGAACACAAAAGAAGATATTTTGAAGAATATCGGTAACCCAAAAAGTTTATGGACCCCATTGACTTGTATAGTATTTTTTTGAAAGTCAGTGTGGTCCATCAACTATCTGGTTACAGAAAAATGACAGAAATTTTACTGTCTGAAATTCTGTCTAAATTTTTATTTTTAAGTGAACTATTCCTTTAAGCCTCCTTAAAGGGATAGTTCACTTTGAAATCAATTTTAGCTTACCTCAAGGGCATCCAAGATGTAGGTGTCTTTGTTTCCACATTGTTTTTAATTTTGATATTTTTAGGTCAAACCGTTCTTGTGTCAGTCATATAATGGAGGTATATGGGGTCCACCTCAAAGAGCATGCACACAGAAGTCCAAATTAAACATGATTTAATGAGTCGTAAATGTAAGTACACATTGATGGCCTAAGACATGAAACGAGTGGTTTGTGTGAGAAAACGAACAGTATTTAATTAGTTTTTACCTCTTGTAACCACAGCCACGTCCAAGTGATCTGAGGGCGTGGACGCTTTGGTCTGCGCAAGCGTCGGAAGTGATATCTCGCGCGTGTATGTCACTCATTGTTTACACTGAGATTTCAGAAGTGTTATCCTTCACTGTGAACATCTAAACATATTTAGATATACACGAAATTGCAATGGAAGACGATTTTGATATATCAACAGACAAGGTTGAATTTTTTTCGCAACCGCGCGAGAGATCACAAGTTCCAGCGCTTTCCAGCGCTTGCGCAGACCGAAGCGCCCGCGGCCTCAGATCACTTGGACGTGGCTGTGGTTACAAAAGGTAAAAACGCTATAAATACTGTTCGTTTTCTCACACAAACCGCTCGTTTTGGGTTTTAGGCCATCAATGTGTACTTACATTTATGAGTCATTAAATCATGTTTAATTTGGACTTCTCTGTGCATGCTCTTTGAGGTGGACCCCATATACCTCCATTATATGACTGACAGAAAAAAACAGTTTGACCTAAAAATATAAAAATTGAAAATACAGTGGAAACAAAGACACCTACATATTGGATGCCCTTGAGGTAAGCTAAAATATAACAAAAATTAATTTCAAAGTGAACTATCCCTTTTATCAAAGTGAGAAAGATTCACAGTAAGGAATGTTTATAAAGGTCTAGATGGTAATTAAACAGAACAGCATTGTTTTATTTTGACAGACGGGTCACTTCTTCACCTTTTGTCTCTTGTGGCGCATTCTAAGAGTCCCAGAGGCTTGATCTTCGGAAGACTCTGACGTATTTGAGATGACGGTTACCTCAGGTTGGTATGATTGTAAGAAGTCAAGCAGGTCTACCTCCTGTTCCTCGGGATCACATTCCACATCATCATTAAATCCCAGGCTCTCGGCTTCCATCAGTGGGTCCTCCTCCTTCTCTTCCGTCTCACCCTGCCTTTCTTCATTATGTTGATCTCCCTCCTCTTCGTCATCATTTTCTTCCTCTTCACAGTCTTCCTCACTAGTTTCTTCCATTCCCTCCCTCCTCCTCTTCTTCTCTTTCATGTTCTTCTTCCTCCTCTGTCTCATATTTGCAGCCAACAGCGCCACCCTTTGGATAATGGAAAACGTGTCTGTGATCACTGAAAGTGATTTGTCGCCTTTTGTTTGGTTTCTGTTTCTCTTCTCCTTCACTTGGGTACTCTAATCTGTCATCATCCTCATCGATTTCTTTAGGAAGGCAGGGCTGGTCCTCTCTAACATCCTCCTCATCTTCATCATCTTCCTCCTCCTCATCATCATCTTCCTCCTCTTCGTCTTCCTCTTCTTTTTCACCTTCAGTACTCTCCATGTTCACCTCCTCGTTACTATGTGCCTCATCAGCAAGCTCATCCTCCTCTTCTTTCTCCATTCTCTCAGCAAGCTCCTCAGCTGTGGGTATGTCTTGGTCTGGTTCTTCCAGTATAACACTAGGAAATCTGCGCCTGCGGGAGGTCATGTTAAACTCTGGGTAGGTCTCATCTGGATATCCTTGGGAAGCAATGAATAAAATTAGACGCAAAATTCAAGAAATGAACAATTGAAACCGCAGCGGACCCAACATAGAACCTTGAGGTATACCTTCCCAGTCTGCAGTATAGGGCGCCTCCTCAGCCTCCTCCTCTGGCGTGGCTCCCTCTCGCAACTGTCTCTCCTTCATCATTTGAGTGATCTCCTTCAACTGTTTGAGCTTTCTTTCCTCACGCCTCCGTGTGCTCCGGCGTGACCTGAAATCAAAACAAGTCAGTGACTACATTAAAACAATTAATAAACATCACAAATCACAACCACTGCTAAAACACACCCACATCTCAATGATAATCATAAAGAAAAATTGTACTTTATTTGATCTAAAATGTGCAAGTATGTTTTGTGAATATACAAACACTTTTAAATATTTGCATTTATGCATTTGCTAGATGCTTTTATCCAAAGCGACTTTGCATTCAGGGCACACATTTTAGAAGTAGGCTATGTGCATTCCCTGCTAGCATGAAGCGTTACTGAGCTACAATATCTTTTTTTTTTTTTTTTTTTGAAAAAAATAACATTTTCGTTTAATTTAAATGATGGTTTCAGCTACAGCTAAAACAGTAGATGAAGGATAATCACAGATGAATACGGCTGTGAATTTGTTCTTTTCCTTTTCAAAGGATTCCATTTCAGAGTGTCATGCAGATCATGTCAGTTCACTGTCAGCTCTTTGATCAAAAAGATGATGGATGGTGGAAGGAGAGAAATATGATCTGTATACCTGGCAGATGGGTGGACAACTTTAGATATTCTCTTTTCTCTGACTTTTTCACTCATTCTGGCCTGCAACTGCACCAGCTGACAAGTAGCTGTCAGGGAGACAATTGAATGAGGTTTAGAATAATGTTAGATACAGAGATTCACTCAAACGTGCCCGCCACACTATGCAGTCTCATTGTGGCTTGTGCCAAAAACTGGGATGCATGAGAATGAGAAATATTTTACACAAACTTAAAAAGCAAAAACTTTTTTTTCTAGACTCCATAGAATTAATAAGAATATTTTTATCATTTTATACACATGCTGGTACAGGGAGTGAGTGCTGTGTGCTGATGCTCTATCGGTTACTCCCTCCACCGTTTGGCATCCATTTTATGAATAGAGCTAAACCTCTTACTACTGATCCAAAAGACATGCAGTTAATTGGTGTTAGGAGCTGTTAGGCTTATAAAACATTACTTCTGATTGCTAATCCGGGCCGAATAAAAGGGAGAGAACAAAGCTTGGACAGGATCTTAATCTACCTTATCTGGAGTTGCATGTCGTTTAGCTACTGATACGCTGAGAATGCATGTAAAGAATAAACAGATGTGGTTTACGGGGCCACAGACAAGGGTCACAACTGGACATTATATGGAGCTACTTATGATCTACATCTTTGTTAGGTATGTAAAGTTGTCCAACTAGAGTTGATGGATATGCAAACTCACGCATCTCTTCAAACTTGCATTCTGACTGCAGCATAGGGAATCTGCACTCTTGTTGATGAGGTTTGTCCTTAGAGGTCAGCTGTTGAAAGAACAAGGTAAATGACACTGATTTTGCATTTATTTTAAAAAAGTAAGCAACACAACAGTTTTCAGCACTGATGATAATAAGAATGATTTCTGAAGGATCATGTTACACTGAAGACTAGCGTAATGGCTGCTGAAAAGTCACAGCATTTAATTTCATGTTTAAATATATTAAAGGTGCAGTATTGGAAAGTTATTTCCCCCGCCTCTTCAGACTTGATGCTCAAGCCGGTTGCCATATTGAGGAAAAGCAACAGGAATGAGCGCACGCGACAAACGCTGTAAGTTGATTGTTTTTTTGTATTCCTCTGGTCACAGAACTTTTTAGATGGATGATGTGCCTTTTTAAGGCACATACAATCTGCGACCTCTGACCCAGTTAATTTGCTTGATTCCATGGATGCAAAATGCTGTGTTTTCCACCAACTGGCAACACATGGTGTCAAAATACTATTGGATAAATTGGCAATGGGTTAGATCACACAGACCAAAATAAAAACAGACATCCCGACAC
Organism: Hybognathus amarus; assembly: GCA_030378365.1. Taxonomy (NCBI): domain Eukaryota; kingdom Metazoa; phylum Chordata; class Actinopteri; order Cypriniformes; family Leuciscidae; genus Hybognathus; species Hybognathus amarus. The sequence continues at coordinate 214,839 of JAQIUQ010003697.1, read as the reverse complement.
ACATTTAAAATTTCTGATTACACTACCACTACCATTGAAAAGAGCAGAGCAGAGCGGCACATATGGTAGTTTGTACTGTGTATATTAATGGACCTGTTAGATCTTTATTCCAGGGGAAGTATTATTACGGGATAGCTGCTGAACACCACAGATGTCCAAATAGCTTCTGTTAAGACTCACCTTAAAGAACAGGTAGATGATATAAAGGAATATTCCAAAGCCATAGACAGGGATGACCTGACCCAGCAGATTCGGCTTGCGAACACCCTTGACTCTGGCAATTGCCTCAGGATTGTAATGCTTGATGTAATGAGAGTCAGTGTCCCTGTCCCAGTGATCATGATCTTCAGGGAATGAATGTCTGTGTCGTGAGGGAGGAAAATGCCCTGGCCCAACTTCAAAGCAAAAATAAAATATATATATAATCATTTACAAAGAAGACTGCACTCAAAAAGAACAATTTCTAGTCAGTGAAACGTAATTTTAAGTTTTAACATGCAGTATAGTAATTTATTTTGTTCAGGCATTGAAAGTCACAATCCATGACTGTAGGAACCATGATTAGTCCTTCCTGTACAAATTTACCATTGTAACTGAAGTTAAACGCTCTGAATGATCCTCAAAGACCTGAATATGATCATATTTAATGATTGTCACTCTGGTTACCGTGCTAAAGTGTCAAAGACGTCAAAAGGAATAAATTAGGATAGATTTGTTGTGGAAATGGCATTGGGGAAAGTGATCCTCACATTATGAATCCACACACGGGGAGGAGGTTGAGGTAAACGGGACCTGAGCACAGAGATCACAGGGATGGTCAAATCAGCGCTGAAATTACTGTAACAGTCAATGAGGGGTGAAGGATTATATTTATGTCTCATGATCATCATCTTACCATTTGACTGCACTGTTTCTTTCTTCACTCTGGGCAAAAATAATTTGGGTAGGAATAGAGACATGCAGAGGACGATGCAAGAGACGAAGGTAATCTTCTGACATGTTGAAACAGCCATATCGATACGCGAGAGGAAAAAGATGATGTAGAACAAATGATGAAGAGCGTCAACATCACCAGATGTCAGGTCTTCTGTGTTTCGGGCTTCCCACGGACACTATACTTCGAGCAACAATGGATACAATTTGTGTTTGATTATATTCCTGAAAGTGACGATGGTTATCTAGCTCAACAACACGACATCACTTCTAGTTCTACGAAATTTCCTGTTCGGAAATGACTGAAAACATTAATCCGACATCCGGTTGAGATTAGACTGACTGACGACTCATTAAATCAGCTCACTCAAAATCATCAATCGTATTCGTGACTTGTTATTAACCTGTTTTATGAGATTATTTAGTATTTCGCTCGTAATTGTATGTTGTTTCGACTGTCTTTACATGAATACTGGGGATCTGTCCGTAAAAATATTTCAAAATTAAATATGACAAATATAATGTTGTTCGTATTCTTCTGTGCTAGTTATTCACTTGTTTGTCCGGTAGATGGCAGTACTGTAACGATTTTAGCGCTCATGAGGACTCAATCAAAAGCCTACACATGAAGGACTTCACAGAACCTTTTGGTTGTGGACTATCTCCTTATGACATACATTATATTTGTAATTCAATTAATAACAAAACAATTCATTCTATTTTGTATAAAATTAAAGTGTATTTCCTAAAGTAAAACACAAAATATTACGTCATCACCACATATTATTGAGAGACATTATAAGAAAAATCTGATTATCAACATATCAACATACAGCAATATCAAAAGTTTTACTGACTTACCCCATAACAATTATTTTGTTATATAATAAAATAATAATTTGTTTATATATTTATCTAATTTAATTAGATGTATTTGTAAGATATGTAAAATATCTAATCCTACCCTAGTTCTTTTTCCCTGCAATTTTTGTAGAACCATGAAAAGGCTACACAGTCATTTCCATTTTTATGTTAATTTCTGTGTTTTTAAAATAATCCGTTCATGGCGTTCTCTAATACCTTTGAGCGCATACCATGCTCCACCTTAATGTGAAAATACCTTGTTGCTAAGCTAAATAAATATTCATAATTCATTTACATTTTCAATAATTCCTAATTAAAGTGTTTTACACTTTAAGAGATTTTACAACATGCAGCTTTAATGAGCTCGTGGATAAAGCATTTCCAGTTTTCAAAGGAATAGAGGAAATTGGAAAAGTGGATTGGTCCTTAAGTTTGGCATGGGGATGTGAGTCTGTGAGTGTGTGTGCGTGTGTGTAGAGCTCAAACTCTTCCTCCAGGCCAGCTCATCTTTTATCTGTTTACCGAGCTGCTCTGTTATCAACGTTTTAACAACCTAATTATTCTTCATTAAGCTCAATTTAAGTACCACAGATGCACTGCCACGTAAATCGCACTGTGTCTGACACCTCACACGAGGCCTGCGCATAGTTATTTTTTCCAAATAAATAAAATGCTTTTGTCTGCTTTTCTATGAAAGTCTCAGTCCTCATATTGTTTATGCTAACAGGAAAATATGCCATTGACTCCTGTCGATGTGAGCAATACATTCACATACATGGCAATCAACACACCTTCACCAAACAAAATTGCTTTCAGAAATAGCAATCGTTTTCTTTCTCTATATTCAGGCAAGTGATTTGTTGTGCAATGTCACCTTACTCAGTGGTGGCGGACCAGGTTCTCATCGAAACCCTTTTCGCTCGCTCTCTCTCTCTCTTTCAAGCTTTGTCTAAATCAGTCAATTTATTTCCAAATTGCAAGTTGAGTGCGGGAGAAAGGGCTTCTTTCACTGCTGGGGTGAAATATTAAATCAATGCACACTCCCACATGTCGAGTGGGCTTTAATTTTTTTATTTAATATTGATGGGAATGAAGCTGGCTTTGAGTGTCATGAAGGACATACTGTTGCAAATCCAGGGGCCTTTATATTCATGAAGGAGAGACAGTGATGGTGAGGGAATGTGCTGGATTAATGCGGACCTGTGAGGAAGCTTGGCGGCGTGGGCCAGGCCTTGAGACGCTGGCCAGTTGTCATCCTTCATTTATTATCACGAGGAGAGCAGGGCCGCAAATATGAGGCTTTGAATAATCTGGAGCGGTTCTGGAACAAATATATTGTCAGATGAATGCTCAAAAGAAAATGAAGAATCTGAGTTAAAGTGCTGGCCAGACCTTCGACCGGTCTTCTTATTGTGGAAGCGTGTTAGCGTTTAAGAGTAAAACATAACTGGACAGTACTGCGAACGTGCTGATGATGTACAGTATTATGCGGGGAAGAGAGGAAGCAGATGGGGATCCTGATTAAGGCTGAAACGCAGTGTAAATTGTAATCTGATCTGTAGAGTCGTGCCTGTGGGAAAGCAGCTTGGATTTTGGCCAGAGAGCACTGATGTCCTAAACCAGCACACGTCACATTACTCACTGCTGCACCCCTGACTCAGAGAGAGGTGAAGGGTCAAAGGTCAATTGTTAGCAAGCGTTTTGGACTGTATTTTGTCCAGTATTTGAATATTGTTTGTGAATTTATATTTTTAAAGGTTCATTTATATTAGGATGATGTTAATAGAAGGTGGAATATTGATTGTCATTTATACATGAATCTCAATATTTGTATTGTTGTGTTTTTTATACTGTTTGGGGTTGGTAAGTAAAAACAGTAAAAAATATATTCAAAACAGTAATATTGTGAAATATTATTACAATTGTACACTGTTATTTTATATATATATATATATATATATATATATATATATATAGAGCTGTCAAAGATTAATCGCGATTAATCGCATCCAAAATAAAAGTTTTTGTTTACATAGTATATGTGGGTGCATTGTGTATAATTATTTTATATATATAAATAAACACACATGCTTGTATATATTTAAGACATATTTTCATTTATATACTGTTTATAGATTTATATGTAATTTATATTATATATAAATATATATATTTTACATATAAATAATATTTTTTTCTTAAATATACATGCATGTGTCTGTATTTATATATATACAAAATAATTATACACAATGCATCCAAATATATTATGTAAACACAAACTTTTATTTTGGATGCGATTAATCGCGATTAATCTTTTGACAGCCCTATATATATATATATATATATATATATATATATATATATATATACACACTACCGGTCAAAAGTTTAAGGTCGGTAAGATTTTTTATGTTTTTAAAAGAAGTCTCTTCTGCTCACCAAGGCTGCAATTTTTTGATAAAAAATACACAAAAAACACAGAAATATTGTGAAATATTATGACAATTTAAAATGACTTTTTTTTATTAAAATGTAATTTATTCCTCTGAAAAAATGCTGAATTTCCAGCATTATTACTCCAGTCTTCAGTGTCACATGATTCTTCACAAATCACTCTAATATGATGATTTTATGCTCCAAAAACATGTATGATTATTATCCATGTTGAAAACAGTTTTTTTACATTTTTATTTCAGGATTCTTTGATGAATAGAAAGTTCAAAGAACAGCCTTTATTTAATTAGAATCTTTTCTAACATTATAAATGTCTTTACTGTAACTTCTTATTTATTTCCCCCCAAAATAAAATACAAATTCTTACTGACCCCAAACTTTTTAAAGGGTAGTGTTTAATGTAACAAAAGCTTTCCATTTCAGATAAAAAGCTGTTCTTTTGAACTTTCTATTCATCAAAGAATCCTGAAATAAAAATGTAAAAAACAGTTTTCAACATGGATAATAATCATACATGTTTTTGGAGCATAAAATCATCATATTAGAGTGATTTGTGAAGGATCATGTGACACTGAAGACTGGAGTAATGATGCTGGAAATTCAGCTTTTTTTCAGAGGAATAAATTACATTTTAATATATATTAACATAAAAAAGTCATTTTAAATTGTCATAATATTTCACAATATTACTGTGTTTTTTGTGTATTTTTTATCAAAAAATTGATAGCCTTGGTGAGCAGAAGAGACTTCTTTAAAAACATAAAAAATCTTACCGATCTTAAATTTTTGACCGGTAGTGTATGTATGTATGTATGTATATATATATATATATATATATATATATATATATATGTAGGCTACAGATTTTTTTCTTGTGATGGCAAAGCTGAATTCTCAGCATCATTACCTTAGTCTTTAGTGTCACCTGACCCTTCAGAAATCATTCTTATGAAAACGTCCCCAAGAAAACGTTTTTAATCATTATCAAAGTTGAAAACATTGTTCTGCTTAATATTTGTGTGGAAATGTGATTTATCCCCAGCATCCTTTCAGGAATAGAATTTTTTAAACAACATTCCTTTGAAATAGAAACATTTGTAACATTATACATGTCTTTATAGTCACGTTTGATTAATGTAATGCTGAACAAAATTAATTTCTTTTAAAAAAAAGGTAGTGTATATAAGACTTTTCATTTTCAAAAATTCACTGGGATAAAAATTGTGACATTGATCTAGCCACGGTCTCCCATTATTGCCCCAGTGGAATTCAGATATTTGCGAGTGCCTGCACACTACAAACATTATTCAAGGAGGAAAAGAAATATACTAATTACCACAGCTAGCGCTGCATTTGCATTGAAATTGCTGTTTATGAAGCCAGTGTCAGTTTTCATTAAACTGCTTAGTGACAAACTACATACAGTATATGGCACAAATGTCAGTGTATTAAAACAGTGGTGCAAATTCCTCCCAGCAAGGTAATTATGTGCCCGGCCTATCGTTTTAAAGGTAAGCCATAACAGATTGTGTTTTCACACAGGAAACAAGCAATTGATTGGCTTTGTTTGACATCTAGAGTTGTTTGCCAGTGCGCCGCATCTTTGTTGTGGACGCTGTATGTGGTGAGAGAGTGTGGGCAGGCGGCGAGGGCCACGGCGAGGGTGGAGAAGGTGCAGAGGTTCAGCTGATAGAAGCTTTGATCTCAAACAGCAGGGGGAAATGACATTATTTAAGGTGCCTCACCAGCACGACACTGCAGCACAGCGAGAGATGCGCTGTGAAATTGCAGGTTCAGTTGCACATGGTTGAAACGCCGGACACACACACACACACTTGTGCATAAACACACAGACAAGCATATTAGCAGAAAAGCCAGCCACAGGCGAGTCGGCATCACAAGCGCACACATGCCTCACTGTGAGGAATGTAAATGCTTGCAAATACATGTGGACCCTTCAAGTGTGACAGAGAGCAGTTTGTTTTAACATGGGCTCACTCAGAGTGGATGCCTCGCCATGAATTCAGAAGATTAGGACAAGCGAAAGAGAATCCAGACTTGGATAAAGTATAGATTATAGATTTATTTAGTATACCACTGTAATGACAATCATAACATCAGTATATTTATCTAGTACAGGTAACAATGTCCAACCCCAGGTGCATGTAGGCTATACTAATATGAATCCAGGAACTTAAACAAATCAAATGATCTTGCATGGAATGGCATTTTCATATCCCATGATTCCCATTATAGGTCTAATGGATAAAATGTCCATTTTAGGCAAGCAATTGATAGTTTTTCCTGTGTAGTACTCGGGTCCTTGATCAAATCATTTCTGACAAACATCAGTAGCCTAACTATTACTGATTATTTTTTTCAAATACATTTGCTGGTTCTTGCTCTTAAATGGAGCAATGTTAAATAAAATGACAGAAATTGGTATAATAACGCCAAAAGGTAGGACAATAACAAGATAAGACAAGGATATAAACAAAAGTCTCCATTTTCAAATTTTGACAGTTTTATACGAAATTCAATCTCATTTCGTAAACACCAAACACATGCGTTACCAAGGCAACGACTGAACGCTTTTGTAGAGCGGCCTAGCCTGGCACGAGTCACAGAAAGAGAACGCCCAGCCCGACGGTGGAAAAGCAGTTCTGGATATTAAACAAAGTCCTCGTTTCAAATTTAGCCAGTTTATTACGAAATTCAAATAATAACGGGTTTCCAGCTGGAATTGGGCTTATGTTGTCAATGTCGTGATTTTTTGTACCCTCGGAACGCGATGTGTAGAATTTTTTGTACCCTCGGAACGCGATGTGTAACGTTAGCCTCCGGAAAGAGACTTGACTTTACTGCGGGACACGAGCCTCCTGTAACGCTAGTTTTGAATGTGCTAGTTTTGACGACTTTTGTTGTGGAGCAGACCTGGGCGCCTCCGTGACAGATTTCTAGCAACGTTACCTCAGCTCAAGCCACACGTGGATGGATCATCTCTTCATCTTCATCTTCGTCTTCATCATCTGGTTACAGATAAACACAAATGAACATCTGAAGGTAACTTATGTTATAAGAAACGGGACAACTTACTGAAATTGATCATGTAGTTACAATAACGTTAGCTCAACCAATGTAGCTTAATGTTTTATTAAAACAGCTTATCTCACAAGGTTAACGTTACATTTAAGTTACCTCAGTCTGGACCAAAAAATTAAGTTAAGTACGTTCAGTGGAGAGCAAAAGTATTTTGCAAAAATATAGCCTATTACATTCATTATATTATTACTCTTACCATTAAAAAGTAATTATTATAACATTATTATAAAAGTGGCCTTATATGCATTATGCAATTGTTGAGTTGTTTAAAGTAGTTTGAACCTTAAAGTTTATGTAATGTACCAGCTGACAGTGTTCCCATAGTTACAGCACTAGCTGAGACAAATCCCCCCTCAAATATTGATATTAATATATATATAAATATTTTGAATAAAATTTAATGGAGATCAGAATAAACTCGTGAAATGTAAGCATCTTAGTATCTCAATACCCAGCCCTTAAAAAAGTAGCCCTACCAGTTGTTGCACCATGTTGTAACGTTGTCAGTACATCGTTACGTAAACTCGAATGAAATTATGTTCAGTTACCAAATGTTTTTACAATCATAGTACACTTCTTGTGATATAAATTATATGATACAATTACATTATTAATTAAAGCAATAGTTAGTTCAAAATAAATGTTATTACCTATAATGCTATTTCATTTATTATTCTGTTTTCCTATTTCTATTCTACTCACAAAGTTTTTAACAGTAAAAAAGTGCATATTGTTTTATGAAAGATCTTTTTTAAATTAGATTACAGGTAAAAAACTGACAATTTAGTCTGTTCTTCTGACAAAGCTATCGTATGTTTTCAGTCTTGGATGGTCAGTATTCTTGTCATTGTATGTTGACAATTTCACATTTTCAACTTTTGGCTGAATGTTTTTGAGAGATCATTTCTGCTGTAAACACAACATTCCAAACAAAGAATAGGAAAGTGAACAGTGTTTGTTGCACAAGCGTTGTCCTGAGAATGTCCTTCTTTTCTGACTGAGCAACTAGAGGCAGTTTTAATGTGCATTATAAATCAAATACAGAACGTGAGTCACTCTGTCTTGAACATATGACTTTATATAAGATACTCACTTTATGGCTTTCTGATGTAAAAGCTCTATTCCTGCATGCATACTGTTTGCTGTTTAATTAATAAATAGAACAGTACATGATGGCTTTGGCATTAAAAGTTTACAACGTACATAGAAAGTTAATTCCTGCATGAATCAGACGAGTGTGTGATTCACGTACTAAACATACTGAACAAGCTAATGTATTTAAACCATAAAAGTGAATCACATTTTGTTTTTATTTAAAATAGAAGTCACGGTTCTCCATGAATCTGAATAGGCGTCTGAACAAAATAACACTAAATAATACAAAAATAAATGAAAAACAATGAATAGTAATACAAAATATTTAATTAAATTGTCGCCACCTTCTGGTGAAATGATGTAATTATACAACCTTTATTTTCAGTGTCACGTAAAGGTGATTTACTCTATTTTGCTTGCTACTCTATATCTGTGTTTATATCCGAACTATAAACTTTTATCCCAGTACTTTTCGTGATCATTTGAATTGTTGTAATATAGAAATAATGATACTATGTGGCTGAAAAGACTGTTTGTGAAGCTGTTTCATAGATTAAAACTGGGTCAGCGGCAGGACCAATGCAGATTTGAATGTTCGCTGTGATTGTGTTTGTCAAAAGTTGAATAGACATAGCCAAATCATTGTCATTTAGGAATATGATCACGTGGGTGGTTGAATCGAGATCAAGATCTTTTAACGATTAATCGTGCAGCACTAGTATATGGTGTGGTTCAGTTGTCAACACACCTCAGGAGAGCTGATTTGCTTCAGTACCTGATGGATCTCAGTCATCCAAGCCCTTATTTTGAAAGCGACAGAACAGAAAATCACCGGTGTGTACCTCGTGTACGGCAGGCACCTTGAATGGCCTTAACCAGCTTTAATAGGTGATAATGATTAGTGCTTCACAAAAAGAGAGAACGAAATAACAGATAAAGAGAGCGAGAGAAAGAAGGAGAGAGCGCTTCTTCATGCAATTATTAACAAGTTAACTTTGTAGTGGAGACACTTTATCCCCGAGGACAAACAACCCAAATGTTTGCAAAATATAATTAAGCCGAGGCATCTTTAAATGTCATTGCAGCCTGTGCCATGTTTCAAATTGTTCTGCATCAACAGAATTTAACGAGATGGCAAAGGAATCCATTCCCTGCAAGCATGTGATAAGCCACACATACAGTGGAGCACTTTCATTGATTGCCAAAATAAAGCATTTTGTATGCAAATGGGGGAATGGAGTGGGTAAGCTGATTCAGCCTCATGGACACCAAATAATGGCCTTTACAATTAATACTCTAGCATGCTATCCATTGAAACTTTCATCTCCCGTTTAATGGCTCTGAAACATTTACACATGCCCCATCCACCCCCACCCCCAAAAAAAAAAGAAGAAGAAAAAATGGTGTGTTGTTCCAATGGATTAATATGAAAGCCAACAAATAAATAAAGTCCAAACACCCTGTGCCTCCACATGAGCCCCCCTTCGATTCTTGGCCCGTTGCTGTTTTTTTGTTTTTTTTGTGTGTTTCAGGCACATTTTGGATTAACTGATAATCTTTGAACATGAAGGAAGGTCTGGGATCCCCAGGGGCATGTGCTAGGGAGAGTGAGCTTGACAGGGGGATTGGGGCTGATGTGGCATTGTTTGAATGTAATGTGCTTTTTTTGTACTTGTAAACACGCTTCTCTTGTTTTAGTAATGCCTCCCCCTTCCTGTGTAGATTTTTCTGCTGGAGCAGCACAGGTTTGTACACATGGAGGCGTGATGGGCTAACAGTGATCTTTTATTGAAAGACCTGATCAGATTGCCTGAGAGGAAAGCCTAAAGCTAGCAGACAGTGGCAGTTGAAGTAGAGCAATCAGGCAATCCTCTGTCCTCCATTACGTGAGAAGCTACTGATGATATCATTAATTAAGGTCATGGCGTCATGCTACTGACATGTCCTGTTTAATGTGATACCATGGTACTTTCATTTTTAGAAGCATTGCACCACTAAAATGTGGGGTGCTTTTGTAAAATTCATCAGTGGCCCTCTCAAGGGCTTTTCATTCATAATTAAAAATCACCAGTTTGTTGATTGGTTATACACTCACCTAAAGGATTATTAGGAACACCCTACTAATACTGTGTTTGACCCCCTTTTGCCTTCAGAACAGCCTTAAATCTACGTGGCACTGGTTCAACAAGGTGCTGAAAGCATTCTTTAGAAATGTTGGGCCATATTGATAGGATAGCATCTTGCAGTTGATTGAGATTTGTGGGATGCACATGCAGGGCTCGAAGCTCCTGTTCCACCACATCCCAAAGATGCTCTATTGGGTTGAGATCTGGTGACTGTGGAGGCCATTTGATGAACAAATCTTTTTCCAAATCAATTCGTCCATTTCGTTTGTTGCAAGCGTGCCGCACAAGCCCTCAATAGTGAAGCCAAAACGTCTCGATCGCCCCCCTGTGACCGGTCCTAGTATAGCTCATAACCCCCGCCTCCTCATGTTATTCAATGGGACGCAAGACCAACTAAACAATTCAATTACACTTCACAGATCCTTTTTCCAAAGATAGTTTCTGTCATTTACTGTAGTTTCTATCACGTTGATGTAATTTCAAGTGTTCGTTCAGGGCTGGACAAACAGATATTTGAATATTCGAATATTCGTTCGGTGGGTTGGTATTCGATTTGAAAATGTGACATTCGAATAATCGTTTTTTTTTATAATTAATTTTTGCACACCTGGCATCCCACTCAAAACATTCTCATTCTTGAATATGTTTTACAGTATAAAATTTGGTGAAATAATACTTAACATAAAACTTCCTTATAGCTAATTTATAAATATATTTGCTTCTTCTTGGACTACTAAAAGTGTTCCTGCATCGGGAGTATTCTCTGGCTAGAGCGCAGAGCAGCGCAGAAAACAGCGGAGTTTGTGTGGACAGAAGTGCATGCCTGCAATTGTACGTATTTTGGGTTAAGCTGCATGGCTTTGACATTGTGGAAAATAGAATAATAGAAAGGAAATGTATTATCCTTTTTATCCGTTATTATCAATCTAAATGAATCTACTGCGAGACTTTGAGATTTTACTGGGACCTCACGTCACAATTTCGATTAATTGGAATGTTGTATTACTTGGCCCGCCCTGCCCGTCGATCCGCACATCACTATCGGCAAATGGTCACTATGGTTAGAGAATGGACACGGAACCCGCAACAGAACGGTTACGATGGGAAAAGGGTATCTGAGCATTTGTTTGAGTTTTGTCGAGAGCCGGAGGCGGCACGAAATTTGATGGACGCGGCCTGTGTATGTATTTTATATCACTAATGCAGTGTCCGTTCTCGGAGCATATTCCCTGCACGCGTGAGGCGCGCGTGGGCCGCTTCTGTATTTAAATCTACCCTACTTTGTCAGTTATTTGTTAGTCAGTTATAAGTTAACAGACTTGTGTCTGTGTGTGTTTTGCAGTGTCCGTTCTCGGAGCATACGTTCTGCTCGTGTGAGGCGCGCGCGCTTCCCGCTCGCGCTGTTCTGTAGTTTATTAAAAGTTTATTAATTCTGAACGTGTTGCGTCTCGCCTGTCTATATATATTGCACCATATAGAGATTCCGAAGCTTCGAATATTCGATGTTCATTACTACCGAAGCTTCGAAGCTCAAAAAATGGTATTCGGACCAGCCCTAGTGTTCGTTTTTAAAACAAGTTTGTTTTTAGTTAGTTATGTGATGATAAAAAACGGTGCTCTGACATCATGATCGAGAGCTGTGATTGACAGGTTCTCTGTGCGAGGTAGTCACTGAAGCACCAGCGGACTTTTTTCATAATGTTGACTATGTGGTTAGTAGTTGTATTTACCTTTTTTTAAGGAGGTTCTGCAATCAGCAGACATCATTGGAGAAGAACGAAGCAGACAGAGGCCACTTAATGAAAGTGCGGGGCGTGTGCTTGCGTTTGATTCAGCGAGAATGAGGGCGCGGCTTTGATTTCACGGCTTTACTTCCTGCTCACGACTGCGCATGACTGGTCCCGAAACGCGCAAGTGCGCAGACTCAAGTTCCAAGATGTCAGCATCATATCGAGGACACTGGCGGCTTCAGTTCTCTCTGATGGAACAGAGAGAAGGGGCTTTCATCTTTTTTTACAGTATATGGTTCGTTGAATGAACCAAATGACTCAGAAAAAGATTTGTTCATTTTGTTAAACGAGTTTGAACAGGAGAGTCACGAACGTGCATCGCAGTACAGTGCAAGGCGACCATTTGAGCTTATAAAACTTAAACTTTGTTTATTTATCTATTAAATGAGCGATCGTTTCGCTTGATAAGACCCTTATTCATCGTCTGGAATCGTTTAAAGCTCTTTGAACAGTTTGCAGTTTGTACTGAAATTGTCTTTTGGGCCTTGAACCGTTTGGTTTTCCTGTTTTGGTTTGATGCATGAACTTTGATTGGATATAATACGTGTCAATTATGATGAGATTTGCCAGTGTAATGGAAGTTGCCATATTTATCATTATATATATTTTATTATTTAAGTTATTATTCACAGCTTTTGCAAGAAAATATAATAGAAATGGGGCTTCACTATGTTGAATTGTCTTAAGACTTGTTCCTTTTCCAAATGACACCTTCCAAGTCACACCTTTTAGCAAACATGGATGTCAAATTGTCAATCTCTGACTGAACACACTTCCATTCAAAAGTTTATGCTTAACAAGGCTTCATTTATTTGTTCAAAATTTGACAGTATAAACAGGAATAATGTGAAATATTATTACAATTTGTAAAAAATAACGTTTCTATTTTAATATATTTTAAAATGTAATTTAATCCTGTGATGAAAAACTTTCTGCAGCATTACACCAGTCTTCACTGTAGACAAGTACACAATCACATGCGATTTTGTGTAAATTGAGAAAATAAATTAAGGAAGAATTTTCTTCCAAGTTTGTTTGATGAATAGAAAGTCCTAAGTCCAGCATTGTTTTGATATAGAAATCATTGTTACACTCTGTTACTGCTAAGCCAGACCGATATCTGGCAGGCTGATATTATCGGCCGATATTAGGCATTTTCTAAAATATCGGTATCGGCTGTTATAATGGCCGATAAATGAATATTTCAAAAAAAAAAATAAAAACAGACGAATCACGCTTCAACCATGTCATGAGTGTTGGAGTTGTATAGTTTGTCCACCAGAGGGCACTCTACACCATCCCTGTTGGCAACAGTTGTGTATAATCATGCGCCACACATCCTGAACATTTAGACATAGAGAAAAAGTATAAAACGTATCTTGTGCTTAAAAGTTAGCTTTGTGTGAACTCCAACTACGCCAAGTGTGCGTTGCAGACTGTCATTCTGTAATGGATTTAGAATCGCTAAATAGTAGGTTGTAGGAGGTGGGCAGCAACTGATGATTGAAAATGGTTTGAAGTAGCTTGATGGAAAGAATTTAAAAAGTGCTTTTTAGTTCCAGATGGCACCTTTAAATTAACTTCAAATATTGATTTGGATGTTCCCACGTGAAGCACATTTTTAGGTTAACATTTTTACAGTGAAGGTAGTCACTGAAAACTTTCTAGCATCTGCCTGACCTTTAGAAACAGATTTTAATCCATCTTTTGATCCTATATATTTACCTTATTTCACAAACTGTGATTCTCCTGACTACCAGTCTCTCTATACCATGTTTTCTCATTCACTCTCAATCTGATGTTTTAAAATGAAGAGGTAATTGATATGCTCAATTGATGAAACAGCCCTCATTCGGATCTGTTCTGCCATAAAAATCACCTGTACCCTCTGATTATAGTCATTCCCAATGTAACAACACTAGATACCCATGTATCCCTTTTCTGTCATTCGTTCTATCTAATATGACCTTTTCATTTTCGACGTCTCTGTCCTTCAACTCCTTCAGCATCTGCAAGTCTTGTGTGAAAGTCAAAGCCGGATGTAAAAGTGTTGACAGCAGTGTTTGAGGGCTCAGGACCACCACACCAGCAGGAGAAGGTGAAGTCTGTGTATATGTAGTGTGTGTTTGAGAGGAGTGCTTGTGATGGAGATGACCTCTGATAGGCCGAAGTGTGCTGTGAGGAGAATGGGATCTCTATACTGCTGCCCAGGCTGGAATTTGTGCTTGGGAAGTGTTTAACTTTCTCCCAATTGCACTCAGCAGGTGGGGGCCTTCTTTTTTGCCCACAGCTCTGCTCTCTAGGTTGCCCTTGTGTCTGGATCCTAAATGTGTGTGTACAGTATGTTAGGGGTTGGAGCACTAGAGGATTGATTGGATAATGGCTCTGCTGTCAGATAGGTGAAAGTGAGATAGGACATGAAGAGAAACTGAAAACACAGCTTTAATGATCCTTAAGCTCAAGGAAACTCAGAGGGACTCAGGTAATGATGGAAGGATTGGCTTTGTTTTATTCAACAGTTATATGTATTTTCAGCCTTAAACTGGAGTGGGAAATGTATTTGTGAGCTCTGAGCGCATTAATTGCCAAACAAAGTTGTACAGGCAACTTGCATAATAGGACATTTTTAGATTATACCCGACTGGTGACATTGGAAGAAGGGGTGTGTTGATGTGAAACATGACGGCAAACTTGTCTGTTTAATGGTTATGAATGTTCTGCAAAGTTACTTACTTTTACTTCCTATGTGATATTTTAATTATATTAGCTATATACAAATGATAAGTGATCACCTTTCACAGTTTGCTTTATCGAAAAAATAAGTGATATAAATCTAGTGATATATACACTATAGGATATTATTTTGTTAGGGGTGTGGGAACAACGTTTCTTAGATGCATTGCGATAATAACATTTTCATATTTTTATTTTTATATTTAAAATAACGTGATATTGACAGAAGCGTGGAAGTGCAGTGCCCGGACTGTCTGTGAGCGTGCACATAACAAAGACGCAATGGCTGAGGGCGAAAGCTGACGTGTGGAAAATATTTTTTCCACAGGAAAACAAAAATGAGAAGCCGGATGACACGTTTCTAGCCAGAGGAGGAAAAACACTCGGTCGCTATATTATTAATTTACTACAAGTATGCTCCCAGTTCAGGCACACATTTATTTTCATGTTGCTTCTTTGAAATGTTAATAAAATATATTGTACGTTAATTCTTTATGGGTCATTACTTTGTACTTTTAAAGCAAAGTATTTATAGTCACGCACACACAGTCACATACATACACACACAAAAAAGATTCAGATAATCGATAATCGTTTTAGCATCGAACCGCAGCCCTCTGAATCGTAATTGAATTGTGAAGTGCCTTGAGATTCCCACCCCTACGTTTTGTTTAACACACTTCCATCTGAATCTGGGAAATGTCATGATAACAAGTGCCTAATTTAGAGGTGGCCTTCAAGGCAGTATTTAAGTTACATTGTATAATACAGATGAAGTTTTGGGAAAACAGTCACAATTGCAAGTGAGATATTGGAATGTGAGAAGTCAAAAATTGCATATTATATGTGGAATTACTGAATTTCATACTTAACTAATTTTAAGAATTAAATAATCCATAGACGTGTAATATTTTTATCTATACAGTTGCAGTCTAAATTATTGAACCCCCATTTCAAATCAGGCTTACTGGCAAAATTGACTGACTTTCAGCTGTTTGCAATGAACAAATCAAACAAAAGTAATTGAAATAGCCCAACACAACAGATGTTTCAAGTGATTTTCTTAAATTTAACAGAAAATGACCATCAATTAAGGTGTTTCGTTAAGTGGGACACTTAACAGTGTTGCGCGCTATGCCTTTAGAGAGTGCGTGAGTTACGTCAGTCTCAGATCGCAACTGGACGCTCAGCGAGGCGAGACGCACATGTTCTCTTCTCACTCTTCCACTTAAATATTGGTTTGTCTAAAAGTGTTAATTCTGTTAAAGTTCATGAAATATTAAGTACAATGTTTGTTACTGAATTGATTATACACATGCATGTTTTGCATTGTGAGTTTTATCTGACTTTTATCTGACGCACGTGGAGTCAACTAACTTAGTCGTTCGTGTTTAACGTGGAGAGAGATTGGCGCAACATACTGATCAAATTGTCCCATGTGTTTCCGGGGTGAATAAATTCAGTCGTTTTGAAGCCATCCTGTTGTCTGCTGTGTGGAATTTCTTATGTACAGAACTGGATCTGCTACACTCAGTGATGCTCTGCGGCTGCTTTGCATCCTTCCTTTAATAAATTCAGGAAGGCGGGATGGATTTATTGAAGTATCTGGAAATCCTAGGAGAACAATCATGCCATCAGTGTGTAAGCTGAAGCTTGGGCGTCATTGGACCTTCCAACAGGACAATGATCCCAAGCATTCCTCAGATTCCACCAAGGCTTAATTTCAGAAGAAGTCATTGGATATATTCCACAGTGGCCATTACAGTCACTTGGCTTGAACCCCATATAAAATCTCTGGTGGGAATTGTTGAAGGCTGTTGCAGCACGCAAACCCAAGAATATTACTGAACTGGAGGCCATTGCTCATGAAATATGGGCTAAGATTCCTTAGAAATGCTGCCATAAGCTGATGTCTTGTTATACATTTTGTTTGCAGCAGGTCATAACAGCAAATGGGTGTTCTACCAAGTATTGAAGATGCTTACCATGAAGGGGTTGAATAAATTTGAAACTGCAGAAGTCATTAAACGTTTAATTTTCTGTTGAATTTAGGGAAACCTCTTGAAACATTTGTTGTGTTGAGCTATTTCAATTACTTTTGTTTGATTTGTTCATTGAGAACAGCTGAAAGTGTACATTTTGCCAATATTTGCAGGTTGAATAATTTCGATTGCAACTATATATTTTTGAGAATATTACTTTAGCTTGTGAAAGACTTTTCCTATTTTAAATCCACTGGACCGACTAAATATGTTTTTTTTTTCAATGCTAACACTAGATCGAACACATTGTGTGTGAGCGATATCTCTCAATCATATCTGAGTTCTAAATGGCAGGCCACTTCAATCTTCCTCAGAGAAGCTTCGGCATTACTGGTCACTGCCATGCCCACTGACTCCCTGTTGTTGTTTTTTGTATTTCATTTCACTAAGCTGCCTGAGCAAAAGGGTGAGGGAAAATCTCCACTAAGTCCTTCACCTTCTGCGCAACCCTCATAGAATATTCTCCACAGAGATAAAGCAAAGTAAAATTGAAATTTTACAAGCGACTAAAAAGATAATACAGTTTGAAATAATCTTACTGTGCATGCTGAATGGTGTCAATAAACAAGCATGCTTAGAACAAAATGCTCCCGCTTTTATCTCGGTGAAAAATCCATAAAGTCTTTACTTCAAGCTGAGACAGAGGTAAAGTGGTTGTTGCTTTTATGTTTCACCTTGTTTTTCTCAAAAGTGAGACCCCATTTGGGATTTGGTAGGCATGCCTTCTTATGGTTGACATTTATCTTGCACATGTGAGAGATGGAGGAAAGAGAAAGTTAATAGAGAGTAAGCGACATGCTAATCTTACAGAGCAGACAGTTTATTCACTCGGCAGGACAACTATAATCTCGTGGCAGGAATGGATGCAAATTTATGAATTTAGCTTATAATTAAGAGCATTAAATGCTTTTTATTTTTTTACATTTAGGTATACTTAAAAAAGACCAAAGCAAAAAGTCCAGATTTAAAAAAAAAAATTTTTTTTCGAGTTTAATTGGATTCAAGTCAGTTTTACTTTTAATTATTTCCTACTGACTTGTAAGGGGAAACATCAGTGTTTTAATTTTTTTTTTGCATGAATTTATTGTGTTATTCATCTGTTGAAAATCATTGTTATTCCATTACGATCACCAATCCCAAACCTCATTTCATTTCAAACATTTTAATTAAAAAGGTAAACGAATAAGAAGCTTTTTCCATTTAAAACAGCCAAATTAAATTGGAAACAAGTATAGAAATACATCCAGCAGAAAATGTGTTTGTTTGTGTTACTCACAATTGTCAAATGTCACATTTTATGCAATCTTAGTGGGACCATAAGTTGGAAAGTCTAAAAACCCTCCTAATCTGGTCAGCCATTATTTAGTATCTTTGCTTTTTGTCTCCTTTTTCTTTTAAATTGTATCTTTATTTTTATTTCAGTTTTAGTTAGTTGCTAAGACTTTGGAAATTGATCTTGTGATCCAATTGATAATGTTTACTAATATCAGCTGTGTGAATTGTGTGAGATTGAATGGCTGAATTTGAAATAGTATACTGCCATTATACTACTCTTACTACTTCTGTCATATACAAAAGGCATAAATAGTAAGAGTAGTATACTAGCACATTATCCTGGCTTAAGCTTCCCTAAAGAACGCTTTTTTTGAAAGGCTTTTGTGTATGGTAGTGTTTTTTTCCTTTCTCTCCAGAGCATCATGAACTTATAACCCTTTCCACTGTAGCACTCTCTATCGATTGATGTTTTTGACCCAGTACATTGGAAAGCATTACAACCCTCTCCAAATAGTCAGCCATGATATTTAATTTTGTGGACGATGTTACACATCAAATTAGAGACACTCTTTCAGTGCATTGTAATGGCAGTACAGTTTGTGGTGTAAGGTGGTTACATGTCTAATCAAACATGACAGAATACCAAACATTAGAAGCTTACTCTCCCAGCTCAATATATGAAATGGGATCACAAAGGTTTCTCCAAATACACTTCAAGTGCTATGAGTCTGTCGGGTCTTAATAAGTGAAAGTGAAGTGAAGGTCCTCATGAGTTCAGAGCACCTGACACAGAAAGTGACCTCATCAAAGACTAGTTATCTGGTGGCAAGATTTGATGATTGTGCCTTCTCTCTTTAGTTTCAAGTTGAAGAGCCAATGACAATTGAAAGAAGCTGCTGTGTTTATAAGAAAATTCATGGTCTTCTCATATTCTCACATCAAAAATAACGAACACGATGCTCTGTTACTACATTTGCTGTTTATTGAGCTGTGCAAAAGTTCGACTTTTTTATGTCCTACACCAAATAACCAGTTGCTATTAATACGCGTCAGCTAACCCGGTTGTGTTCTCGGCCCTTATTGATTCATTTAGCTTGCGTTTTCTCAAAGATTTGTCTCCATGCTGGAGACATCAGGAGAGCTTTCATAAGCAGAGAGTATGAAAAATATTACTTTTCGACGCATTTGAACGCTTCACATCACTCTGGCACCGTTATTATGGTTCCTTTGACCTTTTGCCGTTGGTGCGCAATGCGATTGACTAAGAGGAAGGCAGACAATATGCTCATAATAGCCTTTAAAACAGTTCAACAGCGCTGAGGAGTCTCAATCTGCGCCTAGACAACTTTCCTCATCACACTTGTTGAATAAAACATCAGGCTGAGCGCATGCTAATGGCTGACAATGGCTTTTCTGTTTTGCACAAACAAAACCTTACTCCGTCTCTCTCGTTTTCACTCTTTTCTGCGCCCAGGAGTTTTAGCTTTGATGCATTTTACACGAGCCTCGATGTTGACAAGCTATCTGTGACCTGTAGAGAGAACCCCCTGAAACTGCAGCGCCGAGAATCCATCTTTGCCTTCCCTTTTCGCCTGGAATAGCGGCGGAGCAAACAAACAGGGCCTAAACAATACGATATATACCACATATCAATTACACTAAATGCCTCAGTATCTATACTTCACTGTCTCAACCACACACCAGTTTCAAGGCACACACACTGCGGTGGGACGATAATGAGTCGGCATTGTTCTCCACCATCTGGAGCGCTGATAAGACTCGCCTGTGCATAGTTGATAATAGGAGCCAGCGGAGGAAGAACTGGAGTGTTAAACATTTCCTTGGCCCATGAAAAAGGTTCCATTAAGTCCACTGACCCCAATTGAATATTAATGAGCTAATTAACAGATTTATTGTTCTACGCAATTTCTGGAGGGGCCTGTTTTTTTAAGTGCTATTATTTTTTTCTAATTATTTTTTGCACTTTGTATAATTGAATCTTCGTAGCTGCCAGCATCCCAAGCGTGCCTTGGCAACACAGAAAAGAATTTGGATTTGTGTTTCTCTCTCTCTCTCTCTTCTCCTCCACTACTCTGTTCTTTCCCCAACAACAACAACAAAAACAATGTTTTCTTCGATGGCAATGTGTTTGTAATTAGGCTTTACCCCCTGCACCCCCCCATCTTCAACAGCAGAGCTTAGGCCTATGAATTTTATATTTAAAGGGGCTACGATGTTTGTTCCAGGGAAGGAACAGGGTGAGGTGTTGGATTACAAAACAGCAATCAGCAGGGTTACACTCGACTGCATCACTCGGAGGGTCTGGCAGGGCTCTTAAATGAGCATTGACAGCTGTGGCTGATAGATAGCATAATCAGCTGATGAAGAGGATACACTGCAGCGCTGCTCTCGACTGGCTTTTTGAATAGTGCTGCTGCAGCCACACACCGGGTTGATGTAAAGGTTACCTTGAAAGAAATAAATGCAATTAGGAATGCGAATGATCAACACAGGTGATAAAGGGGGACCGCAAGCCTTCCGTGGAATCCACCAAATCTTGCTCATGTCGGCATGTCGGTGATGGATGGCATACTCGTGCGAAATGTTTTGTGTTTCAAAGGAGATGTTTGAAATGGTGTTCGATGCAAGGACACAGTCTAACAATTGCTTTTTTTGTGGTGAAATTGACATGCAACAGAATTTCAATAACTGTACGGGCATAGCAACCGGAATAATCTCAAATGTTCTGACAAGCGTACCTCCGTTTGAAATATGCGGGGAGAGATTGGAGGGACAGGCGAGGGAGGGGGCTGCCGGTGATGACCTTTTGATAACTACAATATAATTATTATTGCTTTTTTTTTCTATCTGCAACTTTACTTAATTCTATTTATGCCCAGAATCCAATTCCGCCCAAATAAAAGCATCAATTTCTTTCGGTTACTCCACCAATATAACTTAGAATAATGAACTCATTTCACTGTTATATGGAAATAGGGTCTCATTACAATAATTTTGCCTGATACACAAGCCAGCTGATATTAGGAGCTGGGCCCTACAGTCAGAGAGGTTATTATGCTATACATCACAAACTGCATTAAACTCATAAAACCTGTCACCAAAAAGGTTGAGAAGTTACAGAAGCCAGCCCTGTGGCTTCACATGTCTCCTCTAAAAAAGAAGACTCTGATGAATCAACCATATAGAAGAAGCTGATTAAAAAAATCGTTTCTGATTGTTCATGATTTCCATAGACATTAGGGTTTCTAGCTTTGCTTCTCTTTTCTTTTCCATCAACTATAAACAGTAGTCTTTCCCTCGTCTAATTCTCTAGATCTATTTTTTAAAGACCCAATTCAATACATATGTATACACTACCGCTCAAAAAGTTTGCGGTGAGATACGATTTTTTTTTCAATGTTTTTGAAAGAAGTCTCTTATACTCACCAAGGCTGCATTTATTTGATCAAAAACAGAAAAACTATAGTAACATTTTGAAATATTAATGCAATTTTAAAGAGCTGTTTTCTATTTTAATATAATTTTAAATGTTAGTCATTCCTGATTATTACTCCAGTCTTCAGTCACGTGTCAAATCATTGTAACATGCTGTTCGTATGTACATTAGTATTGTCAAAAATACCTACTTCGGCTCGCCTTACCTCACCTCCTCCTTCCCTTAGTAATGAAGTGTTACATTTTTTTCATTGTTGAAAACATTTTTTTCATAATCATGTTTAAAAAGTTGATGAATAAAAAGTATTATTTAAAATAAAAATCTTTTGTAACATTATACATTTATTTACTCCTCTCAGTTTTAAAATTCAATTTAAAAATCTATTTAAAACAATCTTACTGATCTCAAACTTTTGAACAGTTTCTGTGTTGACTTTTTGTATATGGACATAGATTACAAGTAAGTTCCTGAATTAATTTCTTTTGTAAAAGCTAAATATTCACGTAAAACATCATTCACAATCAAAAAAGTGTATCATCCCCAGTGCTACTCAGCCACTGTGATGGTGCGGTTGGCTTAAAATAACAAGACTTAACAACAGTATAATGAAAATAAGAAAATATCTGGAGGAAGCATCACTGACCTGATCGTTCAGATAGGTCATTATAGATTTAGGGGGGCTGAGATGACAGACAAAGGGTCTAGAACCAGCCCTGCTGATGTAAGCTAATGTCTAAGCTTAAAACGCCAGATACTGGTCCTCTGAAAACTGTAATGTGGCAATATTTTTTTAATTGCTTCATTTCCATGTTGCAGGCTGCTTGGTCCTTGACAGTTTGTCATAGTTCTTTGTGTTGGGTGGTGAGGAGCGGATAGTGAGAGCAATGACATGCATCTGCTGTTGATGTGAAATCACTTAAAGAAGGTGTCTCAAAATTTGTCTGTAATTGCCAGAGCTAGGAGAGAGTTTCAGCGTGCACCTGGAAAGAAGAGCTACCAAAGCTGTACCTTGGCAAGTCAAGAGTTGGAGACAAAACAACAAAGTACAATAATTGTTTTTCGAGCTGAATGCCAGCGGGAATGTGTGATGCTAAAAGCAATGCTTTCTTCCACACAGCAGTCAGATGCAGTTCTGCAATCATTGTGTGTTGTCTCACAGAAAGTAATCTTTGGTAACAATCAATTACAATACATTTCCCCTTTGTGTTAGTTTTTCGCATTCTGTACAGTCTGCTAAAAAACCCTCTTTCAAATATCATACAATATATTCATAGGGAACATTGAAACATGGAGTAGTTGAGCTTCAAAGTTGTGATTATAATGCTGGCTTCCTCTCAGTAGAGGAAATGAGGATAAAACAGGGCTTTTTGGTTCCATTATGCAGAATGAATTACTATGTTGTTCTTTTTTTAAGATGTCTGTTGTGGCTCTGGTGCTCTCTCAAAGAAATGTCCATACTCTGGCTGAGGTCATGATTGTAGTCTGAAGGCAAATAGAGCTATATAAGGCAGTTTCATGCTCTCTGTGCTGGTTTGCTGACATTGGAACGTTCCACCACTAATTTGCAATGCGAACTTAGGAATGTTTAGCCAAATGTATTGCTGGGACCAGTCAATTCTTGACTTCACCATGCCACAGTGTTCTGGAACAACTTTTGGGTTAATATTAGACCCTGGAAATTATGCCTTTGGATGCACCAAAAATGAATTATGAGCCCACACTCTATATTAAATTAAATTTTAGGATTAATTTAAACAGCTGTTATGTTAAATCTAATCAGTGGATGTTGGTGCAGAGATTCAGTTCTAAGGCCTTATTAAAGGAATATTCCAAATTCAGTATAATTTAGCTCAATCAGTAGCATTTGTGGCATAATTTTGATTAGCGCAAAAGTTTGACTGAGGCACATAAGTAAATGGGCTTACAATTCTATAAAAGCACATTCATTATTTTGTTAACTTATATTTAACATAAAACTTTATGTTACACTTTGTCACACTCTATATTAGGGTCCAATTCTCACTTTTAACTATGATTTTTGCCTCAATAAACTCCTCAACTCCTTAATAGTTAGGAAGGTAGTGAAGTTTAGGTATACTAGGATAGGGATGTAGGATGTAGAATATGGTCATGCAGAATACGACATTAATATGTGCTTTATAAGTACATTAATAATTAACAGCCAATATCCTAGTTATATGCATGCTAATAAGCAACTATTGATAGAGAGAATTAGACCCTAAACTAAAGTGTTACCATTATTTATTTATTTTTCATTTTTGCGTTTTAGGCATCATTGGCAATGAAGTGTAAAACTTTTATGCAACTTTATACAGAAAAGGTTTGTAAGGAATTTGGGTTACACAGTACACTTTATTTAAGGTGTAATTCTTACAGTGTAATTATATATAAAGTACCAGAGTAATAATAAATTACTTCAAGTAAATACTAAAGTTAGGGGTTGAGGTTACTGAGTAAATACTAGAGTTAGGGTTGGGTTTGGTTGAGTGCTAGTTTCATGTTATTATGCATAATTTACTGTTTTATATGGTAAGTACATGTAACAACACTAAGGACACATGCAAGGACACTAAAATAAAGTGTTATCAGAATTTGGTAGTTACGTCACCTTAAAATGGTGTTACCAGGATTTTTTATTTTTTCAGTAAAATCATGTTAACATACATTGTCAATGTCATGTGGCTATACTACTGAATCTTTGAGTATTTTTAAGTCTCTGCTGGCGCATCTGTGCAATTCCAGAATAGTGATTGGCCAAAATAAAAATAAAACGCTTCTGTTTTTGCTTGCTTGAAACTATCTAATTATCTAATTCGAATCCTAAACAACTGCGTATGCTACTCTAATGCCTCTAATGTCAAATGTCTACAGATATTTTTGTTTAAGGCCAGTATAGAGCAAGTAAACAAAAAATAAATTAGCTTAAACAAAGAAAAGTAATAAAAAAAACGGCAACCGGTATCAGAATTGCCAACCAGCCGTTCTGCCAATTTGCATAAAAAAAATCGGAATCGGCCATGAAAAATCATGATTGGTGCATCACTAAGTGTGATCCAAAACGTTATTTAGAATTGCAACACAATTCATTGCTCAGTCATTGCCTTGTAAGTATCAGGGGAGGGGAAAAAAGCAATACACTTGGATTTAGGGCTAACATTTCAATTACGGACTTCATCAAGAATGGTAGCTTATCCCTCATAATTAACATAAAATGGAATATATCATCACACAGTGATTCTATTTTAGAGCAATCAGAGCGCAATTTCCATTCGATTATGAACATGGTTTACGACTATACTGGGCGCCTATTGAAAGCTAATTAATTTGCAGTGAGGACAATTATCGGGGAGCTCATCATTTAGCACTGTACTGGAAGCTTTTTCTCCCCTTTATCCTAATTTCGTTCACTCAGTCGGAGTGCGGGGACTGAATGAGGCTCATGAAAAGCCGCTGAATGTACGTGAACCATAGCTTTGCAGAGGGAATAGAAGTGTTGGGCCAGAGCTCTGCTTCCTCTCGGGGTTACCATTTCCCAAGCACAAGCCAACTTGCATGCTTGCCTACCTTAGAGCTCGAGCACTCCTGTACTGATTGGTCCACAGATTGCTCCATTATTTCAGACAGCAGCAATGCAAGATGGACTAAAGAGCCATTATCTGAGTGAGTGAGACCATCGGAACTTATTACACGTGTGACCTTTAAAAGCCTTTCCCCATTACAGATCTCAGGTGAGATTTTACTGGAATCAATTTTTTATACTCAGCCAGATTGAGGCCCCCGCACAAAAAAGGAAATGCACGAACAAATGAGCGAATGAGCAAGCGAATGAATGCATGAGCGAGTGAAAGAATAGCCTGGATCTTTGTGAAAAATGCTCTCATAAAAGGATTCCACCAGAGCCGATGGAGATGGGCAGAATTTTAAAGCACATCTAATGCCCCTGTGCCCTTTCTTCGCAAATTAAAGAGACTTTGAACTGGCTGAGGAAGATGCTGGAGTATTGTGCTTAATCAAGGTAGAAACACAAAGCCGGCACAGGGTCCCCAAAGGATCACATCAAAAGGTGCATCCCACTTTGTGCACTATTTAATCAGTTAAAACACAGATGGCAGGCTGCCTCGATTAATTAATCATATATGAAGCATCCAGTACCTGTGAGCGGAAAGTGTGTCAATGCTACCGAGATCTAATTTGGATCTCGATGTACTGTACCTCAGTATTTGTCTACAGAAAAAGACCCGCAGTTAAAAAACTTCTTTCATTTGTGCGAAAAGTGCCAAGCGTAGTTAGTGCTCGGTAAACTGTATTGTAAACGTTGTGGCAGCGTGCAGCCTTTGAACCTCCTTATCCCCCTCTGACTGACAGATTCTCATTTGACTTGGCTCTTATTGAATAACATTGCTGGTGCTTACCCTAGATGTATGGCTTGAATTTCATTTTTAGGCCCGTTAGTCGTGTACCTGAGGGATATAAAAACAGAAGATATGCACATTATGTGTGCTTCTCTCTGTAAGAAAAAAAAATGAAAGGCATATCTGCTTCAAAGCAAACATTATTTTATAATTAGCCTGTAAAATTCACTGACGGCGAGAATATCAATGCAAAGGCGCCTGTCAACAGACTTTTCCATCTCTGGTTTGTTGAGCTTTTTGATGAACTGCATTTTTGAGGGAAAATAGGAAAATGTCAACTCCTTTTTAAAGATCTCACCCTCAATATTAACCTTTTTTTTAAATCTGGAGACTTCTGGATAATGAGATGGAGATGTGAATCTATTTTCTATCTATCTAATCTATCTTGAGGTTTAAGAAATGCATGTGTCTTATTGCTTTGCAGGCTTTATTTGCGGTTGACTGACCTGGTTGGAAGCTGATGTTGAGGTATTGTTGTGGGACCTCATATGGCGACAATGTTTCTACCATCTTGCAACTCCCGTATATTGCTGTCCAGGTAATCAAACTACTTTGGAAAGTCTTGTCACCTTGTAAAAGTAATTAAATTTCCATGAAAGCACCATGAAGTATGTTTAAAGGATTATAAAAGTGAGGGTAATGAATGTGGACATGAGGCCTGGAGCAGGGATAGAGATGGATATGTTGTAAAACAGCAGCTGTGTGGACCCTTGAGTCTGGACCCATTGCCCCGTGCTAACGTCAGGGTGGCCCTGTCATTAGGAGCAAGGACTCCATGGTAAAAAAAAAACATCTTAAACTAGGCTAAGCAAGTCTGCTGATCTTAGTTGATTTCCCAGCCTGGTCAGGTTGGTATATTGGCTGGTTTTTGTGTTTTTTTTTTTTTGTTTTTTTTTTTTTTTGGCACATTTCAGTTGTGAGACCAGCTAACACCAGCAATAAGACATAACTGCCGTGTGTGCTTATAATAAACAGAACATTATTGTCCGTTGGTATGGACGCTGATATAGTTCTAAAAGGTTTTTGTGCTTTTGTGTGAATGGCCCTTTAGACTGGTTTGAGTGTTTTTTTTCAGCAGGTTCATGCAAACATTAATTGTCAAAAAGTGTGCCTCTGTTGTTGGGTACCGAACTCTGTGCTTTTAAGGGCATCAACCGAATTTTGTCGGTACTTCCGAGTACCGATTCACATTAAATCAATCAGTGGCTCATTTCGGTACCTGAAAACATAGTGTCTGTGAATATTAAACCACAAAAAGACTATTTAAAGGAACAATGTGTAAGAATTTTGTAATAAAATATCCAAAAATCACTTGCCCAGTATGATATATTTGCTGCAGTTGTGTACTATTCCAAAAGTTCTCAAAGATTTTTAATTTCAGAGAAATTCCAATGTATCATAATGGGCTGTCCTGGACACCCTGTTCACTTGTTGCCTGTCAATGACATAATACCCGCGTTATACCTGGTTTCCGCTCGTACTGCCATAGTAACCATGGCGACATTCTATTGTTGTTGTTTCGTTCAAACATTATGGACCATGGCAAGCAGACTTTGGGACAAAAAGAGAACTAAAACCAGGATCAATATCAGCGTGTCCTTTATATCCGCGGGACTCATGTTTGGCGCTGATATCTGTCTCTCATTAGCAATCGCGCCCTACTATCCCACAGTCATGTTAAAAACATCAATGTTTTCACTCATCCATAAACATTATTAGATCCATCAGCTTGGCGACAAGTTCCATAATTCCGCTGGAATTTTGCATCGTCAACCTACGCCTTTGTTTTTGTTAGAGGTTAGTGCCCCCTATCGGTGAAAAAATAAGTATATTGTAGCTTTAAATACAAATCCAGCATGTCTCGTGTGAATGAATGGCGCAGATGCGTGGTTTAATTTACTTCACACTGAATCGTGCGTGATGGTTTTGTCTTTTCATCTCTGCCATGTGATAGAAGGAAATTAATGAATGGACATCATCTCCAGACCCACTCTAAAGGGGGTCGCACACTGGACGAGAAGTGCAGCGCCGCGTCAAACAGCACCATGTCTTTAAAATTCGTACACATTATTCTCTATGAGTGTACACACACCAGTGGCGTCATTCGGCGTCTGTCTGCGGCGCCCAGCTATGGCTCAGGACCTTGTTCAAAACCCTGCTGCGCCACAGAGCGCCATTTGCATAGTTTTATATTAAATTTACATTTGTCTCAATCTCGTTTCTTTCTCTCTCTCTCTCTCTCTCTCTCTCTCTCTATATATATATATATATATATATATATATATATATATATATATATATATATATATATATATATATATATATATTTATTTATTTATTTATCCGTTCATGCCATTTTACAACATATTATTTTATACAAGCATAACAGACAGTGGCAGATAGCGACCAAGGCAACTCTGGCATAATGTCAATAACACTTCTATAAATAACTTAGTCTCTTTACAGTAATTGAGGTAAGTACCGAAAAAGGTACCGCTCCGTACCGGCACAGCATTTCAGGTACCAGTACCGATACCGGCTGAAATGTCTGTGAATGGTACCCAACCCTACTGACAGGGTTCCAGACTGCGACCAAATTGGTCGCGACGCGTATGTGACCATTTTTTGAGAATGTGCGAGTTAAAATTGTATGTGGTCGCATATGTGTGAGTGGACGCTCGCGCAACAGAACGCCGGTGTATCAGCTGCTGCAGTCCATAACTTTTGTTCAAAATGAACGAGTAGGCTACATCATGAAGCCATTTTCCAAACCGTGTTTTTGACTTATCCTGAATCATGACGGTACGCCTTTAATAAGTGTTTATATTCGGACTGTTTTATCCCGGGGTTGACTCGGATGCGGAGTTGCCCAGTGCCTGCGTGACTCGCCATAGACATTAATGGAGAGAAGTAGCTCCGGCTAAATTGTTCTTCCGCAAGACACGTGCAGTTTATTTATTGACGAACGTAGACGTCACGCGCATTGCACACTGATAGTGGAAAGTGCCAATTATGAAATTCACGAATTAAGGCATATAAAAATAAAAATGTCTCACGAAACAGCGTGCCCCTTCCTACGTTTTTTTAGCGGTTAGATTAGAGTAATCGCTCGACTGAGGAAACGGAAATTATTATCAAATGCAGAAGGTAAGGAGTGTGAGATTTTTGTTACAACTATAAACTTTGATAATGACAAGTCTGTATTAGCTTATTATAATACTCTAATCTTTAAAAATGTAGTGCATACATTTGAATGTTTAATGATTTTTAAAAGATAGAGAGATGATGATGATAGAAAGATGAAAATAGACAGACAGACAGACATACATTTGAATATGATTCAAATGTAAATAGAGTGTATATAATTAAAATGTAAAATGCTTAAAATTACAGATTAAAATTACAGTCAAAATCCTGAAATTTGGCAATGATAATACAGTATTACAGGTGTTTATGCTGCAACCCAGAAAGCCTTTGCTAGCTTTGGTCCATTAAAACCACTATTCATCATCATGCATTGATTAATCCCATGGCATGTAGCCAAAAAAAAAAAAAAAAAAAGGTGCGACCAAATCATATGCTGGTGCGACCAACTGAGAAAGTTGGTAGCACCAGTGCAACCAGTGGAAAAGTTAGTCTGGAGCCCTGACTGATATGCACATAACTGCAAAAAAAGTCCCCCCCCTCACTTTTTTCCTCACTCATGCATACAGATTAAACCTCCATTTCTCTTTATTCAGCCTAGCAATAAACTGAAGTTTCTTTGTCTCATACCCACAATTCCAGCGAAGCTCAATAAAGTACATTGATATAGTTCAGGGCTGTCTGAGCTCAACTATATAGAAAAGACACCTATACAACAGTAATGTATCTGATCCCTTTAGTCATCTCCTGTGATCTATTCTACCTGTCTCCCCTTCTGGAGGCCGCGTGTACCCTGCAGATGGTGCTGTTTTAAAAAAGATGGTGGCATGAAATGCAATTCCTGTGCTCAATTCTGCACTTTGTCTGACTGTTAGCATATCTAAATAAGCCCTGTCTATGTCTGGCTGATAAGGTTAGTCAAATGGCTACTCCAGTTTGTTCCATACCAACAAGAGAAGTTTGTAGTCGTTTTCTACCTTATATCTTGAATGTGAAGGCGCTGCAGTAGCACTAGTTCACAAAGTCTGAACATCAAAGGGATCTTTTAGAACGTGTCAGTGGCTATTCTTTTTCATAGAAACAGATATTGACGAAAACATCAACAAACTAAAGACCCCAGAGGGCGGGAGAGAGCAGAAGTGCTTGTGTTAAGGAGCTGCAGTGATTGAGTACACTGTTTGTGCATTAGCAAAGTACAGCTGTGGTTAAATGAATGTTGCATCAAAGCTCACTCAATCAGCAGCAACACATGCAATTATAGCCGGTGCAGGAGCGAGGCACGCCATGACCCCAGTTCTGAAAAATAATTTACAAACAATTTACTGTTGAAAACACTTGGATAAAAATACCACACCTGGAATCAGTTTCATGAATGAGGGTTTATTGACTGTCTATAGATCTATCTGTCTGTCTGTCATCCATTATTTTTTTTTCTATTCATTGTTGTTCTACCTATTGTTCTCTATTGTTCTGGCTATCATTCTATCATTCTTTCTGTCATTCAACGTTAATAACATTGATTATATTGTAATGATGGCACCTGTTAAGAGGTGGGATAGGTAGCAAGTGAACAGTCAATTCTTGAATTTCAATGTGTTGGAAGCAGGATAAATGGGCAAGTGAAAAGAGTGACTTTGACAAGGGTCAAATAGTGGTGACTGGACGACTTGGTCAGAGAATCTCCCAAACTCTCCAAAATCTCTGGAAAAATGGTGCTGCCTTGAGCTCCAGATTCCCCAGATCTCAATTCTACTGAGCAACTATTGGATGTGATGGACCAACAAATCCGATCCATGGAGGCTCCACCTTGCAAAATGTCTTGGTGCCAGATACCACAGGACACATTCAGAGATCCTGTGGAGTCCATGCCTTGATGCATCAGAGCTGTTTTGGCAGTAAGAGGTGGACCTACAGGATATTAGGGCAGCTGGTTTTAATGTTATGACTGATCAGTTTGCATACTGTTATATAAATATTTAGCTATTGTTCTACGATTTTATATCTATGTCTCTCAGCCTATGTCATTCTATAGATTGGATCCATATCTTTCGTTCTGTCATTTTATCGTTTCAACAGACTGATCTCATGAAATGGCGTATGACACGGCAATTCATATTTCCATTTTGGCGTGCTATCAACACGCATAATTTCAGCGTGTTTTCAGCATGTTTATGAACGCCGTTGACTTAACGTTACATTACTGTATAAATATATGAACTACCCCAACCCCGTCCTTAAACCTATCCATCATCGGTTGTTGATAGCATTTATGAGTCTTCCCCTACCATCTTAGGAAGAAAATATCGGTCCCCAGATATAGATCTACATTTTGCTTCGTTTTGCTCGGACATTTAACGCCATGTACATACACGCAGAATCACTCGGGACATTTACCGGCATAGACATACATGCATACACGCAGATAGCTCAAAATGCATGTAGATAATGTATGGATATGTTTATGCAAAGTCATGATGTCATGTTGCGTTTTAACGTTCAAAGATTGTCTTAAATCTTTTCCGATTAAAGTTATATGCACAGATATACAGTTCAGGGTTTCCGTTGTCCGGTAGTTACCGGACATTGGCCGGGAAAAAAATTAAATATCCGACAAAATTATATCTCTCCGGTCAAATTGTCGGATTCGAATTGCGTAATAATCCCGCCCCTTTAGCATAATATGAATTTGAAAATAAGCCTAAAATGTATAAGCAAAAATACACCAACCTTTGGCTATGTTATAAAGGAACAGGCTCTACCGTTTGGAATTTATTAAACAACATCGCATGCTGCATTTAAAATAAAGTGCACGCCTAAAATGGCTGTAATATAGACCTAAACAATGAAAGGTCAGACGCAACGGACGAATTAGGATGTTGAATCAGGATCATCACTGTGCATTATATAGATCAGTGGTTCTAATCCACACACTCGTAGGCTAAATTTTTTTTTCTCTCATCAAAACTGAATAGTCTATGTTCATTAGTGGTTTTAGCCTGTATCAAGCAGGGACAAGTTTATATGCATTTTATCTTGCGATTTCACCGGAATGAACAGAGAGTCTCCGCAACGGGGATTGATAGAAACGTTGGTCTGAGTGAAGATTGGGAGACATGGCGCAGTGCGTCGTCCATGCAACTGATAACAGTGGACACGAGCGCTCAGCTTGATTAAAAAAAACAACAGATTTTAGTGCTAGATCTCTTATTTAATAGCAAACTAAATTAAAGATCTTATTTATTCGTATTGGAAAAAAAATTAAAATTGGTGTTGATTGACGCCAATCTGACGTTCATGTTTGTATCTTTTTCTATACGGCTTGATTATGTCATTTTTTAAGTTACATAGCCTTCCTCCACGAGGCGATATTTGACAGGCATATCTCAAAATGTCTGTAAAACGAAACCTCTGCCTGTCACTTTGACTGGGACCATTTTTTTGTGGAAACTCGGATACATTTGCAATCAGAATTATTCAATCCCCCTTGACCTGCATTTTGCTGGCAAGAACAACATTGTAGGAAAACAATTCAACAAAGGCATCAGTGAACTATTATAGACCGTTTAATAAACATTTGAGTAAATCTGAGAATGTAAAGTTGATGAGAAATGAAAATCTAATAGGCTCTGAAGATTTGTGTTCAAAATTATTCAACCCCGAAAAGTCAAATTTTGTGCAGAATCATTTATTTATGACCTCCAATAAATACTGCCTGTAAGTGCTCCTGTCACATCTGTACTGCAATCTTGGCCCATTCCTCACTTAAAAAAGCTTCCAGATCACTGATAATCTTTGATTTTCACCTTACCACTGCTTTCTTCAAATTCCCCCAAATATTTTCAATGAGATTTAAATCTAAAGACTGTACAGGCCACTCAAGAATGTTCTACGACAAAATTGCTTTATACTTTTGCTGTCATTTGCTATGTTTACATGGACACTTATAATCGGATTGACGGATCAGTCGGACTGAAAAGCCTTCATGTAAGCACCCTAATAGATCAGATTGGAATTTCGATCAGATTGAAAGAGGCTGTTTATTCCTTTTGAAATCCAATCGACAGAACATGTAAACACTTGAACGGATTGAAAACCGAAACTGAAAGGACTGTGCATGACTCACAGAACGAGCTATTCTTCCTGTTCAATAAATTGTCTTATAAATGAGTTTCCCGATATTCTAAAATTCTCATTTCACTCAGTGTCTGTGAAGTGGAGCAGGACAACGTCCCTCCAGTTCTCGTTTCAGATTATCATCCACGGACAACTGGTTCTGGGTCCAGGGTTTTACTGCGTGGTAAATGTAAGCAGCACGGCACAATGGTCTGCTGTTTAAAACAAATAAAGAACCAATAGAGGAGAATACTAGTTATGCGTGAACAGTGGCATATTCGTGCAGTGTGTGCACTTCAAAAAATCAATTCTGATTTAAATCTTGTGACATATATATGCATATCAACCCAATTACTTTAAATATCCGTTCATGTAAACATAGTGTTCAGATTCATCAATCGGATTGATTTCATTCCGATTGAACCAAAATGTGTCCATGTAAACGTACCTATTCATACAGTCAAGATTTCCACTTACTGCAACAGAAATGCACCCCCATAACAAAACGACCACCCCCATTGTTTTATATCCCATGGAGATGCCGTTCTGCTGTCATAAGCATTGCCTTTTTTGCACCAGACACTCCGCTGATCTATGGGTCCAAAAAGTTCCAGTTTGGTCACATCACTCCATTAAACATTATTCCAGAACAGGTCTATCTAAATAAAGTGTAGCATATTTATCTTGGCCTTTAATGTTCTTCTTGGTCAAAAGTGGTATTCGGCAAAATGTCCCAACATGATTGGTCATGCTTGTCTTGTGTTCTTCTTATACTCTACATTGAAATGTTTTTTTCTTGCTTTCATCAGGTCATCAAGAACCGTTTGTGTTTTGGAAGTTGTCTTGTAGAATTTCTAATTAAACAATTTGTTCTCTATAGCTTTTGGGAGAGCTCTTTTGACTTGGCCATATTTGCTACTCAGCTTTAGCAGCATGGGTTAAATGTGTGTTGAAGCAAAAGCTAATTCAGTCTTGTAATAGAGTTTCCAAAGGATTAGTTATTTTTTAACACATTTTTGCACCATACCATTACAAATAAGCAACTTAAAAACAGCAACGTTGAATAGGGGTTGAATATTTATGACATAGCTGAAAAAAATCCTATAACTCAAAAGCATTACATTATACTATATATTAACTAGGGTTGGGTACCGAACTCTGTACTTTTATGCCTCGTTTCCACTGAGCGGTACGGTACGGATTCGGTTCGAGTGCGACAGTTTATTTGCGTTTCCACTGTCAAAAGTTGTGAATGGTACCAAAAAGCCGAAGCCGTACCGTGCCACTATTTTGGGTACCCTTTCGTTGGGGTACCTAGCACAGTGAAAGGGTACTAAAAGGTGGAGCTAGACTCACTGCAGAACGGTGATTGGTGGACAGAGTATCGTCACTCGCGCGTGCTAAGGGCATTAGAAGCATACAGTTGAAATATAATTCTACTGTTATTGTGTCACGATATGTAGTTTTAAGAGTTTTTCAGGCGAGAAAGTAGTTTTTTTAAAGCTCAAATCTGTGGTTTATTTATAGATTTATGATAATTTGACTGAGATCCATTTCAAGCGATCACCGGACGCTCGCGCTCGTGTCCCCCGCCTGGAACAGCCTTTCCGCGGCTAGTCGCTCTGATGTTTGCCGCTGACTCGGACGTCTTTGTAGTGGTTAAACATGAGATATAGTTCGTCTTGTATAAACCTAACAGGTGATCTTTGGTCTCGTGAATCTATAATTCGTTCCCTGGCCAATAGCTTTGGGAGAAGGCTACGTGAAGTTTCATATCTTTGAGCGCTGAATTTGTATATTTGACTGACTGAATTGTTTCTTTATGTTATTTAAGCTTTACTGTATATCTGTTTGTACCTTTTACTTATACTTTTATAATGGCTATTATTGATAAAACTGAAATGCAACAAAAAGAGATAATTTTGTCATTTTTTAAATTGCATTACAAGATAATCTGTTGTTTATTGCAACATTTGTACCAATACGATATGCAATACATTACATATTGCCTGGAATATGTTTTCCATTTAAACGAAAAGAGGCAGGGTTGTGTTTTATATTTTGTTTTGTTATAAATATAACATTACATACATGCAGTGAATATAATCAATAGGCTATGCATTGCCTGAACCACATTTGTGTGCTTTATAATGTTTAAAATGTATTGAAATGAAATCGAAAAGAAGCAGAGTGGTGTTTTATAACATATTTCGTTTTATTATTGCCTAAAATGTACATACAGAGATAACCGGAGTCGCAGAGCCAGAGCGAGCTGATGCCGCGTTCGAGAACGCGCTGTTCCATTAGCAGGGATCATTCTCCTGAGTCGGACTTTGCGATGGCTACTTGGTATTGAGAAACGCCTAATGCCAGCGCTTGTTTCTAGTGACAAACATGCTGAGAAGCAAGAACAAGATCTGCTGTGCTGTCTGTCATCCATTGTTGTTTACTATGTCGCTTTCTTCGCGCGAAAATGATGTCTGATTCGCTTCTTTCCAGCAAACACCACGCCTATCAAGTAAGGGTACTGTTGGCGGTGGAAATGCAAGCCTGATCATGGTGTACCCGACCCGACCCGTACTGTACCGTACCGTACCGTACCGCATCGTACCCCTCAGTGGAAATGAGGCATTAATGGCACCAACCGAATTACGTCGGTACTACCAAGTACGGATTCATATTAAATCAATCGTTGCCAAATTGCGTTACCTGAGAACGCATTTGCGCGCAAGAGTAAGACTATTTAAATATGAATCCTGCATGTTCTGTGTGTCTCTGTGTGAATGAGTGGTGCAGATGGTTCACCTTCTACAAATTACTTCGTTTCTTTACAGTTATTGAGGTAAACATGCCTATAGTATTGAAAAAAGGCTACCGTTGGGTACCAGTTCAAATGGGAAATGTACCCAACCCTAATATTGACATTATCACTGTTAATTTGCCAATACACTGTTATAGATTAAAAAAAATAATAACTCTGTATCTTTAGGCTACGTTCACACTGCAGGCTGAAACGACCTAATTCCGATTTTTTTGCCCCTATGCGACCTGTATCTGATTTTTTCATGACAGTCTGAACGACACAGATCCGATCTTTTCAAATGCGACCCAGGCCACTTGGGTATGTGGTCAAAATCCGATATGAATCCGATCTTTTGAAATGCGACTTCAATCTGAACGGCCAGGTCACATATATCCGACACGCACGTCATTGCACATACCTGTAGCTCGCTAATACAGTCCAACTCCAACGCGTTTCTGCACTGTTATGGGCCGCCGCAGATGTGTCTCTTCCCGTGACAGAGTTGATCGGAGGCGCTCACAAACATAATCGAAGGTGGATCTGGTCATTCGGAAGTTACTGATGAATTCTGTATCAGTGAAGCCACTCACATCAGTATCCCACCACTCCTGCCTGCGACTCCGCACCCACACGTTTCTCTGTTTAATTTTCTTCTTAAAACGAGAAGATTGTAAGTGTGCTGGCTCTGTTGTGAAAATAACTTTAATATTGCTAAACGAGCTCCACTGTAAGACATCCATTTAGCTACTTCCGCAAACAACAAGTGACGTCGTTGACCGTTGAGTACTCTTCTGCGCATGCGGGTCACTTCTGGGTCATTTCACGTTCACACAGGAGATCACAATAGGTCGCATTTAATTGGAAATGTGAACGGCCTTGCAAAAAAATCTAATTTTTTCAAAAAATTGGAATTGAGCATTAAGTCCTGCAGTGTGAACGTAGCCTTTAGAAAAGCCTACATTTGTAAATGATCATAGTCTCCTTGATGTTGAGAAATTTTGATTGCAACTGTATCAATATCAGTTAATTGCAATTCGGTAGGCCTATTTAGTTTGCTACATCAGTTCGGCTAAAATTCACATATTGAATTTGAATCTAAATGCCATTCTCGGTTTGGTTCTGGTGTACTGACGGTAAGCGAGTCTATCGTTGGATTAGTGTATGAAATATCTGACTGTAACTGCCCGAGCTCACATTGCACTCTGGCTCGTATCAGTACTTAGAGCAATAGAGGACCACGTCAGCCCGGAGAGAAACTTAATCAACAGTAATATATACAGTGCGCCCCGAATCCATTCTCTATATCCAACAAGGTGCTTTTCTCTCTCTCTCTTCCTTTCTTTACGAGAAAGAGAAAATTGCACATCTAATGAAATCCAATTTTATATTTCATTCTGAGGAGCACAATAAACAGAGAACAAGCAGTAAATAAGCTTTTCAAAAAGCTGATTACCAAAGCAATTTATTGCCAAGTCCAAAACCATAGCAGAGCAGAGATGTGTTGGGGGGTGAACAGGGGGGTTTCTTTTCTCTCTTTTACCTTTTTGCCTGCTGCGTTGTTATTGGCCAGGTGCGAGCGTGTACGCGTAGGTCTCTGTGTGCGAGTATATTTATTTATCCGTATGCGCTCAACTTTTCTGGGATTTCTTTGTCTTCTGATGAGAATAAAAAGGGGTTTGTGATTGGGGTCAGCCCTGCATCCATTAGAGCAGCAAATGAAGTGGAATTCAAGGCTCCTCCATTACAGAGGCCTTCTCTCATTGTTCTCGACTGCTTTCCATACAGCAGAGTCGCTCTCTAACCCAAGGCTGATTGCAATAATGATATTTTCCCACCACAACAGTCCCGACGTTTCCCTGATTGGAATACATAGGCGGCGTGCTCCAATAAATAGGCCTCACCTGTCCCTTGCCCCTTCTGAACAAAAGGTCCTAGCCTGTGCTTTGAGACAAATTGTCTCCCAGTTACAGCTGTATCATATTATTCTGTTGAGCTCATTTACTGGAATAGAAAAATGATAATTTCATTGTATTGTTTGTGTAGTGGGCCCAGTGATATGGCCCTGCTATTCATGAGCTTTTCATTATTGGATTTGGATTCTAGACGTCTGGTTGAGCAGATCTTTGTCCTACAGGATTGAAAATGTATTGTCTCTGTACAGCCTCATCAAAGCGACTATATATATGCGACGTCTCTTACTTGACTTCAGATACGTGTTCGTTTTTTTTTTTTGCCATGCATTTTGCACAAATGTGTCATCAGCATTCAAAATTGTGCCCATCTAGCTCAAATATGAGACAGACTGAGGATGTCTGAAAGGGGTAGGGTGGCTAATGTTAGAAGAAATAAATTGAGCCGGCATACAGCGCAGGAAAAGTGCACCGTGCAGATTATTCACAGTTATATAATGTACTGGGCGAGAAACAGGCGCTTCTCATTTTGGTCACTTATCCCTCATTGTAGAGAGGCTGTATATTGCATTGCTGCTGCAGCAGCTTAGAGGATACATTTCAAAGCAGCAAATAAAAATTGGCTAAACTTCCAAAATTAGCACTTCAAAGTCAAACATGATTTGCAGCGAGGGAGAGGGGGAGAGAGAGGAGGGAATGTGACTGAAATTTCTTCTGTGTGTATGTGTGTGTGCTGGGGCTAGAGTACAAAACGCTCTGTGTAGACCCTAAAACCAATTTCTAGGCAAATTGGTTTAATTTAAGAATGAGATCATAGAATAAGCAAAATGCTGCCGGGGCAAGTGTATGTATTTTTGCATTTATTTCGAATCTCTTGCAGTCTGTCCATTTGGAAGTGTGTAACGGGAATAATTTCACCCAGGGGTGCACAAACAGGTCAGCTTGCTATACAGCATATGGTATCAAGCTAACATAATATACAAAGAAGTATGTAGTCTCAGTCTGAGCAATTTTAATAACTTAGGTCTTTGATGTAGAACGACTTCCTCTTTTTTGATCACTTTGCTTAAAACTTCACTTAACTGAGCATGTCAGGAACTAATGTGTAGTTTGGGGGGAATGTTTATTTTATAGATATTATATGTTTATGAAGAGACAACAGTATTAATATCATATCCTCTGCAACACCCAATTCAAAACAGAATCCGTTCTCTTTCTGGGGATTGTTTTTCATAATGGTAAAATAATGCTACAGTTAAAACTTGGTTAAGTTTGGTTAAGTTCCTATTATCTATCATTTATGGTGAAAATCTATAGGTAACACTTTATTTCGATAGTCCACTTTAGACATTCTACTAACTAATAAGTAACTTTTCAACTACATGTCAACTAACTGTCATTAGAGTATTAGACTGTCAGCTTAATATCTGCCAACACTTTATTTTGTTGGTCCCCCAACAGACATTCAACTGACTATAAGTAACTTGGCGACTACAAGTAAATTTATTTTCCTAACAGTCTACTGACAGTCTACTATAATATACTAATACTCTAATGAGAGTTTAGTTGACACGTAGTTGAAAAGTTACTTATAATTAGTAGAACGTCTTAAGTGACTATCGAAATAAAGTGTAACCGATCTATATTTTATTTTAATAAACACTGCATACAATTATATTGCGTAAAGGACCCGTTGTATGCAGAGTTCACACTGCATGATTTTATCCCTGATTTTCACTCGCTGTCAGGTTTTGCGCCAACAAATGCCGAATCTGAAACAAATCTGTGCCCGTTCACATTAGTGACAATCACGCAGTGTGCATTATCAAAGACGCGATCTGAGAAGAATCAACCTGCTTGTTAAAGCGAATGTGTACTCCTGTATCAGGAGGCAAAATTACTAAATTATCTATTTAGTATCGATTTTATCTAAAGTTATATATTTCTAACTCCAAACAATTAGCCAATGAACCAGTTTATAAAATCTTCAAGGCTTTGCTGGTTGCATTTGAGGTAGCATGGTCATGGGTTTTTTCTGATTTTGCTTGAGAACCGTAAGCATTAGCCTCAATAGTAATCGTGTCTCCTTCATTTCTTATTTTATATTTTGAATAAATCCCTCACCGCATACTATAACCCCTTTTGCCTCGATCTGGATGATATCGCGGAGCTATTGCACCAAAAAAGGTCACTGACATGCACGGGAATACCCTTTGCCGTCATCATCTGTCGCGCTGGTCATGTTTGACCATTTGCTTGACGGACGCAGCAACAGTAACTAAGGGAGGCTCTGGCGAAAGGCTAATTGGTATGCCAAATATTCTGGACCTGTCTGCAATTTAAAATCCTGCTTTGTGAAATATGTTCTGATTGAAAATTACATTGGCGATGACCTACAGTGGAAAGTTATAGACTAAAATATCATTATTACATATAAGCTTTACAATTATATCAAACAGAAACAAAGCACAAATATATGCTTGACCAGCCTCAACAGCAGCACATTGCAAAATTATTTATTTACCTCCAACTCTCTTTGCAGAACACACAATCCCTGCGCTCGTGCTCTACCAACCATTTCTTTCCTTAATAACCTTTTTTTTCTCTCCTTTTCGCCTGCAAATCAGTGCACAGACATTTTGGATCACAAGCTTCTTGCGGGGTATCATTTTTAATAACAATTCAAGTCTTGCTTCGAGAACCGCAACCTCTTAAGTTATTTCCTTATCACTTATCTTGCATGTGCTTGGTTGTGAAACGTAGTATGCCGACAGACAGACAGACAGACAGAGTTCTTTGCGATTCTTCCTATTGTGAAGTCATGCAATGTGTAACCCTATAATGAGATGATCGTGCAGTGTGAAAGAACAGTGATCTGTGCAATGTGAACTCAGCACTAGACCATGCTGGGGGATGGGCAATCAATTAATCGTGATTAATCGCGATTAATCGCATCCAAAATAAAAGTTTGTGTTTACATAATATATGTGTGTGTAGTGTGTATAATTAATTTGTATATATAAATACCCACACATGCATCTATATATTTACGAAAAATGTGTTATTGATATATCAAATATAAATATTTATATATAATATTAATTGTGTAAAAAAAGATATAAAATATATACATGCACATATTTCTTAAATATATACATGCATGTGTGGGTATTTATATATACAAATTAACTATACACACTACACACATATATATTATGTAAACACAAACTTTTATTTTGGATGCGATTAATCGCGATTCAATTATAGTTGCCCATCCCTATTAAAATGCAACGATCATTACTGATTTTTTTCCTGCTCTGGGAAATGCAGTGTAGCACAGACAAGGCACCTGTAGCTTTAATTACACACACCTCACCTTTAAATCACCAGTAAGTACACGTGGGAGTCTGTGTGTGTGAGGTAATGCTGCAGCTGGGGATGATACGTGTGTGTGTGGTTGTGTATGTGGTCTTTTCCCTCATTATTTTTCTAGAAAATGAGCAATCAGGCATCTTGCACAGAGCCTGATTGTCTCCCTCTGTAAATCAATCCAGGAGCTGCAATTAAAAGGTACTCTTATGTGGCGTAATTGCTGTCTCGCTGAATCCTTTATTTGCACACCCTGCCGTGAGTCTGAATTTTTAATGAATTTCTAATTAATGCACATTGTACACTTGATTTATTTGTTAGCAAATGATGTGGCTGGTCTGCTTTCACTACTTGAGCAGTGTTTCCATGTAAGCCTGCCGTCATCCACAGTATAGGTATACTTTCTCCACATTTTTGGGTTAAAATGTGTACGTCTGGCCCAAAGGTCAAAACCCATATGTTGTCCATGTGTGGTTATAAACATCTCGCCAATGCCAGGTGGAAACATTAAAAGTTTATGGTGATTTTGCAATTGTTTGGCCGCCTTTATTCCTTGATTTGATGGCCTGTTAAATTCACATGTCCTCAGTTTTTGTGCAGTTTTCACTGTTGCACTGATTACCAGAAATGAGTCTCTTTTTGTTTAGTTTGGAGTCTGTTTGTGTTTGT
This sequence comes from Hybognathus amarus, assembly GCA_030378365.1. NCBI lineage: Eukaryota > Metazoa > Chordata > Actinopteri > Cypriniformes > Leuciscidae > Hybognathus > Hybognathus amarus. The sequence goes on along the minus strand of JAQIUQ010003697.1, from coordinate 172,524 downwards.
ATAATTTTGTGCTTTGTTCTAGCAAATTATATTGAAAAATATTTTCTTATAGCTTAGTTTGGCCACACCAGTAAACATATCATTAAAAAAAGGTGTGTCATTTGTAGGCGCAACGATTCAAATTACTCACAGTTTTTTTCATCACGGTTAAGAGCACTGTTTAAGTACAGTTTGGCACGTGCTTTGTTCACTGTCAAATAAAAATAAGGAACATAATAAAAAATAAATTGTAAGAAATGGCACAAATAAATACAATAGAACAAAAATAACATAAAATAAACAGTGTTTTTCAGGTTAGGTATTTAGCAGTAGCAGGTACAGAAATGTAATAAAGTGAACAAAATGTAAAATAACATTGCGTTTAATCTGCACTGTATAAATTGAATAAATATTAATCAGTGTTAAAGTTACAAAAGCTGTTCGGTCAGAGAGCAGGGAGTGATTTCCTTGTATTTTGTTGTTTGATTAACATTAATTAACAATCAAACAGCAGGAATACTTAGGCTACTGTCACTTTAAGACAATTCACGGATCCAATACACCAATCTGGAACTGTTTCCCGAACCACAGGTGGAGAATGTTTAAGTTCAGTTTTTACCAAGAACTGTTACTAAACTTATAGTTTGAGTGTGTGTATGTTTTGTGGCAGACAATTAAGAATATATAGAAATACGTGAATAATAAAGTCTAGTGCTGGGCGGTAAACCGTTCAAACCGAAAACCGGTTTATATTTTCGATCACGATTTTGATTTTGAATAAACCGCCATACCGGTTTAATTACACAGCGTTCGGAACAGACCGTTGCGCTAGCGACCATCAGAGTGCGCACACTGTTCAGACAACCCTTACCCGTTGCACTACTGAGCACTGACGAGTGTAAACAAACAGCAGCGCTCTGTTACGTTACATGGACGATGGATGCTGAAAAATTAATACAACATGACAGTGATGACACCGAAGAAGAACTCTGCCAAAGAGGAAGCCAGGTCTGTTGTTTGGAGGTTTTGTTGTTCCAAAATCCAACATCGACCAAACAACCATTTTATGTAAGTGCTGTCGGGGCTAAAATTCTCCGCTGGGGAGAATGACCCGGCAACACAAGCAAATTGCTCCAGCGCCTTAGCCGCAAACATGTCTTGGAATATCAAGAATGTATTAAATCAGCCGCGGATTTAGCGCCTTCCACATCAGCATGTAACACAGGAAAGCTCAAGAAAAGTAAGAGCCAAATATTGTTTCCATTATACAGGATAATCCTGTGTGCCAAGTAAGTTAGCACTTTATATTTATTTTATGTTTGTTCTGGTTTTAGAAGCAATACTTTTGAAGGAATAACTAATGCAAGTTGCATAATTTTGTTTTAATTTCTTTAATAGACCTCAAAAGCAATGCAAGACAAGATTTCCTTTTATATTTACTTGAATGCACGTAATGTTCCTGGATTTGTACTTGAACTAGCAAAAGTATTCCAAGTTGTTCTAATTGTGTTGTTTAAAATAAAAGTTCTGTATTTTGACTGCAGTTGTACTTTGCATTTTGATTTCCTCACTTCATTAGAATACATGAATGGCTCTTATTTGTAAACAACAGCATCATTTCTGAGGCCATGCAAACCTGTACTCTACTAGTGTGGAAGTACTCTACAATACTCACCAATGACAGTAAAATCAGACCATACCTAAGTCAATTTACTGCAAGTAATTCCTCTCTTAACCAGTAGAAAATGCATTTGAACACCTGACTATGCATAAAAAAATAAATAAAAAAAACCAAAACCGAAAACAGAAAAACCGTTATGATTTTGAAAAAAACCGTGATATCAATTTTTGAGTCAAAACCGCCCAGCACTGAATAAAGTCTATTATAAAATGCAATATTTAAGTATTGTATTTCTTTATTATTGTAAGGTATTGTACTTGCTGCCTAGTATTGCCTTGTGTATAGATAAAATCCCTACATTGGACAGCCTTTATAACAAAAACAGTTTAGTTTTAAGTTCATGTTTGTACTTTTTTAATTACTTTGTGCTCTTTTTAGTCTGAAGTCTTCAAAGCACTTTGGGAAACAGGGAGAAGTTTTCCTTATGAATAGCATGAAAAGCTCCATTTAGCAAAATTATACCGGAGAGTCTGCTTTAAGTATTGGACATCTGTAAATGAAATTTCAATATGCTGTAAGACCCCAACTGATACCCTTCCCATTTCTTACCCACAATGAATGAAACTAATTGCTTTAAATGGCAGATCCTTCTGTGAAGCAGCTCTCCTGTGGTTCAGAGCTCATCAGAAACAAGAATGACCACCAACAGATGAAGATCAAAAGTAATGGGACAGAAGATTGTGTCACCTTAGGTCGCAATCCTTTAATTGCACTTCTTTTGTTCATGAAAGCCATTTTAGAAATGCAGCGCTTTTGAGAGAGCAGTTTAACTCTCACAATGCTTTAAAAAGACTGAAAAACCCAAGGTGGCATGAAATATTTAGCTGTATGTTTTGATCTACAAATACCATGCTGTTATTTTTCTCCAGACAACATTAATGAGGCCTTTGTTCCATGTCAGACATGAATTCTGAAAGGTATTTGATCAAGACTTGACTCACCAATAGTAAGGTTAAGTATTCGTTTTGATAAGTGAGTGTTTGAAAAACAGAAAAACTGTTAAAAACTCAAACTCAGAATAGACACTCAATGTTATTTTATTACGAACAACAACAACAACTTGGAGTTTTTTTTTATTAATTTCCTTTATTCGAAATAAGACTGTGTTTAATTCATTTGAAAACAATGTTCTAGTTCATCAGCAATTAAAATATGCTGTTTTATTATGCCATTCTCTATATAAAATTGTCATTTATAATTTCTTTGTAGTTGTCTGATAAATGTTTTTGAATTTTCAGCCATTTAAGAGTCTTCAATAATCCAGCCTCTTCAAACTTTGGCGTTAGGATCTAGAAAACAAATCTCAACTATGAACATTTAAGAATCTTTTAATTCACACTGGTAATAAAATTGCATTACAGTTTCATAAAATAAATGTTCCAGTTTATATATACAGAAAACCGACTGTACATTACCCTCAGAGAAGCATTAAGAAGAACAAGAGATAGAGAGAGAGAGAGAGATAATAGTAAGAGAGATGAAAACAGAAAAACGTCACAAAAACCATACAGGCATTACAGTGCTCAACTAGCAGCAGGCACAACTGTAACATCAAAACGTGTAACTGCTCAGTGTTGGGGACAGGAAGGGCCAAAAAGTAGTACATTTACAATAGAGTCCTCAGGGACCAATAGGGCTTTTACTGTAAAAAGTATTGCAGGCAAGCAGACAGATGCTCTTCTCTCTGAGTGCAGCAGAACATCCATCGCACAGAAGCATGTGTTTGTGTGTGTGTGTGTGTGTGTGGACCGAGAGCTGCCGCTGCCATCGTTTGATTGGCTATTGAACTTGTGTCTCAAAGCTTCCCGTTGAGCTGCCCCTCCTCATAGTCCATCTGACACAGAATCATGTTGTTTTTTAGGAAAAACTGCTCGCCCACACAAAACCTGCAGAAAAACAAACAAACAAATACATAGATTAACATATAAGTACAAGTAAACAACAAAGCCCATAAGAAAAAATTTTTTCCCAACTATGTTTGAAACTTTTTGTTTTGTTTTTGTGCAGCTAAGTTGTTCTTGTAATTTCTTTTATAATATGGATAACAAATTATCATTCAGGTATCTCAGGAAATAATGACGATTCAGCATTAGACTCAATAGTTATGAGAATTTTTTGGTCAGATTTGAACAGACTTTGACACTGAAACAATACGGTTTAGTTGGACAGCTTTCAGAAACAAAGAATTGTTTAAAATGGCAGGAAGAGGAATTTACAGTATTTCAATTATTGTAGTTAATAACAGATTCTGGGAAATGAAGCTTTTAAAATTTGAAGTGCAATTTTACACTATCCATCAAAAGTTTGGGGTCAGTAAGATTATGATGTTATAATGTTTTGAAAGAAGTCTCATGCTTACCAAGGATGCATTTATTTGATCAAACAATTTAAATGAAGTGTTAACTCTATTTTCAATAGCCTATATGTAATATGTGCATGGGCTAATCGGCATTGAATAATACAGAATCAATAAACTTTTTTTTATATAGGTAATAGTGCGTCAGTGTAAAGTCTTTGTCATCACTGGCATCAGGAATGCTACTGTTTCTGTGGTGGCCTCAAAGTCACCTGTGATGTAGCTATAAGGTGTAGCTTTGACTAAATGTTTTCAAAACCAACAGCATTTTTTCAAAGCAGGTATAGGACTGGCATGCAACTGAAAGCATGCCACCATTACTTTTCATTGGCAAAAGAAACCCCCCAAAAAGCTGCACCAGTTTCCAAGGAAACCCCACCGACTGAGTCTCTCCCCTATCTGGGCTCCTTGCCAAAGTATAAATTGTTAGCCTCTAAAAACTTCCCATGAAATTTCAGTGCTGAATTAAAGCGAAAAACATTCCATGTGTGTACTGCATTTTTACATTAACAAGTTTGCATGAAAGCCATGAATGTTGTATGAACAGTAGAGCGGCTATGATGAAAGCCAATGATATTTTCTGTCAAATAAATTGCAATCAGTGCCCCACCAATGTTCTGAGTTGCCAAAGGAATAGAGCGGGGAATAAAACAGAGTTCCTCGTGTGCCATCCTTCAGCAGTGATGCTTTATTCACCAAACTTTACTACACATGGTTCTTATCAAATATGCCACTTGACCTTTTATTCATCTTTCATATGCTTTTTTTGTTTGTTTTATGGATGTATTCAACAGCTAGATCCAGAGAGTCAGTGACTACATTTACATGCAGCTAATTTTCGGGTTATGGTCGGAGTTGACAGGTCACTATTCGGGTTTCTGAAACATTAGGAATAACCCGTTTACATGCATGAGCAGAGAGAGTTTCTCCTGTATACATGTAATTGCAATATCACGAATGTAAACAGCGACGCGCGGTTAGCGTCTAGACGTATGGAGAACCTTAAGACGCAATATGTGTCATTTACGATTCTTATTCTTGTATCCAAAGACAAGAACAACAGCAGCATGCAGATAATGAATAGTTCGGGCCAGATAGTGATCGCCTTTGTTTGCGCTTCTGATGCTGGTAACGTGTCACTGAAGCTCGCTCCAAAAGTATGCTGTGCTGCATACTCGCCATGTTTACTTCCGGATACTGTGTGCAGATTTTTGTATGCGCGCGAGAAGTTTCTCTACTTAAAAGACCAAGATTTTTTGCGAATAGAAAATGCACAGAACACACATCACTATGGGGATATGCCAATACGCGTTTACATGACCAAAAATTCAGAGTTAGAGAAGGGGTACCAGGTGTATATGTCCCGGTTTTTAAAATCCGGGATATGAGCATATTCAGGTTTTTGCTGGTGTTTACATGGCCGTTCGAGACCGGGTTATTAGTAGGGATGTGCACAAATATTGAATTTTCAAATATTCGATATGTAATTATTATTCGAAAATAAAATACTATTCGAATTTTGAACACGTTGCTTTTTTGGCCGTAAATGCAGTGAGTCCATGATAAATCCTAAGAACTAACTCGCAGTTACAATTAAATGCACTGGATGGCGCTGTGGAGTGTGTTAACAAGTTGTCTGTATTTGATCACATAATGGTGTCGTCTGCCTCGTGAAGTTGGGAATAAACATTACTTGAAAAGGATCTTACTAAACGGAATGACTTTTGATCAAATTAACTAATTAATCTGAGTTATGATATCATCACCATGAGAAATCACATGAAATCCAAACAGTCGAGTGAGGAAAGACAGCTGTCCATCACTGCATCACAACTGCAGGTACAGCGCAGCTGGACCCGCGTGATCAAAGATGTTAACTTATCTAATACCAAAATGATTTTGAGACACACTTATTTTAAGTTTCGTTGGGAGAACCGGTTTAAGAACAGAAAATGCAAAGTGCTGTTAGAAACACCGTTCTCTGAAACGTCTGTCAGTGCGGCATCTTTTCTCACTCGAGACATATAAAGTGCTGGCGTTCGGCGACGCCCCTGCATGTAACGTTAGATATTTGTTTTTCTCAACATAAGACGTGAAACAATATAAACACGATATTCAGTCATTTGCTGACTCGTATGTGTATAGGTGTACGTTCTGTACGATATCTGACGCAATCTGCTTTATTAGGGGTTTTTTTCCGCTTGCGCTGCTTGAGCATGCTTTTAATAATGCTTTTTTATATATATATTTTGTTTACTCATAGGCCTACTGTTTAATGTTTTCAACTAAAAGAAAACTTGAATTACTATTGTAAGCTTGTTGTGTATTGCCTAATTGTAAGCTTGTCCAGAAATGGTGACAAAAACGTAAAAAAAAATTAAAATAACGTCTTTTTCGTTAAACATAATTTACATAATCAAATATTCAAATATTCGACTTTTTATGAGCCCGAATATTTGAATGCAATATTTTAGAAAAATGCCCATCCCTAGTTATTAGCTGCATGTAAACATAGTCAGTTACAATATAATATTGTATTTGCAGCATCTGTTCTGAAATGATTTTGAGCTTGTTTGTATTTATTGTATTCAATGAGTGTAGCGTGCATGCAGTTGGTTTTTGAGAATGACACAAGTCTTTTTTAGAAGTAGGTCACACATTAGAGCATTTAAGACACTGTCACACTCCTTTGCTCGCCAGGAATGTTTGGAAGGATGATCCTTAAAAAGTTCATTCGTCCGGGTGCTTAATTCCTCGGCGAGACACATAGTGGTGACGTGCTTGGCTTGGTTGTGTATTGAGTAAGAGCTTTCTGGCTGACTGTGTTCAATAAGGCGTTAACAGTTTGATCAGGCTTGGTATTGGTCTGCTAACGATATCTCCACTGAAGCGCTGGTTAATTTCACTCAACTCAAGCTTATAATCCTGGTTCTGGTCACAAATATAAGCCAGGACAAAAAAAAAAAAACAGGTTTGAGATGAAAATGCAGGGTAAGGGCCAATCGGAATGTGTAAAGTCCCAATGCTAGTGTGTCAGCTAATACGTGCATTTCTAGATAGAAAGAAAGACAATCTTGCAGGCTCTTTTTCTCCTTACCTCTGGTTACAAAGCTGACAGGCAAAACAGTCCAAATGGTAAACATTATCTCTGGCCCTCATAACCATTTCAAAGGCTGGGATCAGTTTACTGCAGGCTGCACAGTTCCCCGTTGTACCAAAGAGCCTGTGAGAGAAAGCACAAAAAGCAGATTTACTCACTTATACCTTTCGAAATCATGCAACAAACCAAAAAAGGCAAGAAAACAACTAAAGAAGTGGGAGGGGAAAAAAAAAACATTGGACATCTAATACGTGAATCCAGCTTGGCACACATAGGTATTTTTTGTTAATGAGGGTACAAACCTAGATGTTAATTCTTAGCTAATGATCTAATTAAAATGATCACATGGTTCTAATCCCCTTCTTCAAAGAGATTTTGCCTAGCACACTGCAAAAGCAATGAAAACAGGTCTGAGGCGAGCAATTGAACTGCTCAAAGTTTTTTTTCCCTCTCTTTTAAATCCTGAGTAACTAATGAGACTTTGCTCAGACCAAAGCCAGCTGGATTTTACACAAGAGGCTAAATACTATAATATAGTCAAGTTCAAAAGATTCCCCTCACAAGGATACTGCTTCTATCCTCAGTACCCCTCCTCTCATTTTCCCCATTTCTCTGTGACCAGCTAAATACAGAGTGAGTTGCAGAGAATGTCAGTGTGGTGTGTAACCTTGGAGAGACAAGTAGATGCTCGCTGGAGCACAAAAAGTGACACAAAACTCACATTTCTCCACTGTTTGTTTAAGCTTATTAGATGGGATGCAAACCACCAAGGTCACAAACAGAACAAGGAATCGAGGCAGATCGCTTTCCTTCACTACATCCGCCGTTGGATTTCCATTTTCAAAGCCTTTGCTCCAATGTTTAATTTAGAGATTCAGAGATATAGATATATGTTCTGCAGAACAGGGGTGCTATGCACACAGGAAGAGCAAATGGAGAAGAACAGGGAGAGGAAAAAGGGAAAAATAAGGCAGGATCAGGATGAGGCAGTATGCTAAACACTCCTCTAAAGTTAAGGACTTGGTTGAAAAGATAAGGAAACAGAACAAAGTTGCTGTGAGTCCATATTAGTCTCTCTCGACTGCTTGCCCTGCGTCACCGCTAGCATCTATCCAGCAGACCCTGCTGTTAATTCAGAGCAACAGACCCGAGCGGAGAGGAGTCTTATGGTGGGAGAGGGCATGTTGTTATATCAGATAGGCGAGGTGTTAAAAAGAGCATTGTTATATCGGGTTACTGCTCCAGTAAAATGTGTTTATGTGGAACTCTGACACTCTGAGGAGGCTGTGCAACCCCAGCGAGGTGTTGCCTCACAAAAGAGTTTAGCTTATTAAAATAATGGTTCAACTGCAGCTCTGTTCCAAGGTCAGCGCAGAAACTAATAATTGCATATACACATTTTATACTTTACATTTTACTGTTACACATTACATATAGAATTATATTTGTAAATCACAGTAATTGTATTTAATGTACAAGTTGCTAAAACAAATAATTGCATATGTTATATGCATTTCTAATGTATCATTGTAATAAGAAACTGATGTATTCCAATTTTGTTTTGATTGGTAAGGCTGGGTATCCGATACAAATGTCTCGGTTCGATTTTCATTTACAAACTCTTGATTTAATTTAGATTCTGATCCGTTTCTGTGCGTTCACACTGCCGCTGAATGCTTGGCCTTTTTTAAAGGGGCCGCATTGCAAGCAAGCATGTTGATCGTTGTTTGTGCAGACTGACCAAGTAGGTTAAAAGTTAACCTCATGGAATCTTTTAAATGTATAAGTAAGTAATTGATCGATGGAAAGAACTTAAGTGTAGTGACAAGGAAATAAACCAATTAAAAGCCATTTTTGTGGTGTGGTTAAGTGCTAATCTAATTTGCATCCCCTGCTGAAAAATAAGCGTTCTAACGCAAAAAACTTGCCTATTATTAGTGTTGTGCGCTTTATCAAATTCAAATAATCATCTTCTCTATTATGCTTGGGGACTAATGTGGTCAGAACCAAAGTTTACTTGACTGTGTTCTCTGGAATCCTCTCAAGGGAGCTCTTCTACATTCCAATTGGTTGCCGCCGATCCACGTCATAGCTCATTACCATAAAGTTGACCTGTCTTCAACTTCTCCTCACCGCTCTCACAGTCCAAGACACGCCGCCCTTACTGGAACTCGCCACCGGCTCACATTGAAAATGAATGACTTCCGGCCACTTTGACGCCACGATGCACTTTCAATTAAACGATTTCAATTAAAATGTGGATTTTGCGGCACAAATGATGAACTTGTCTTTTTGAACTGTACATTTAAAAGAACCAGCTCCAAAGAGTCAATTGTTTGTGAATCACACTATAATAGTCGTGCACAGGGTTTGAAATTAACACCAGCCAACCCGTCAAATGTGGGTAAAAATCAACTGTGGCGGGTAACTTTGTCAGTTCAGTAGCCCAATTTAGCGCAAATACTTAACTCGTGAGTCATTATGTTATATTAAATACAGCGTACTGCGTAGAATCTGCGTATATCTGGCTTACTTGAACAAACATCACCACGCAACAAATAACGGCACCCATATTCATTTGCATCAAAGCAATAGCGAAGATAAAAAAAAAAAAACATATTAGTGTGGCAATACTTCCCTCAGACCAGAGTTCACACACAAAGACTATGCTGAAAAACTGCACTTCACTACTGATACAGCTGAAGATGAGAGCTCTGAGGGCATTAGGTTAACAGAAAAGACAATGTTATTTTCCAACATCCTACAATTTTAGCTGACCCTGGCTTATCCTGAGAACACAGGTTTATTTTCTTCAGCGTGATGTTTGATGTTCTTTGTACTCTATTGATCTGTCCACCTAAAATACATTTTTGGTGATGAGGATGAAAGAGGAAGGGAGGAGATGGCTAGATGACAGGGTTTTGTTTGAAAAAGAAATTATTAATGTATGAAATTCAAATTTTATTTAAAAAAAATATTAAAATAAAAATATAATCTGCGGCATAGTTAATCTGGTTTATTTATTTATTCTTGTTGGCTAGTAGAAGTTCTGAATGGCTGGTAACTTAATTTAGTAGCAAAATTGTCTGGTGCGTGAAAAAGTGCTGTCGTGCTGTATGTTTTTGATTTAAAGAACTAGCTCAGAGTCATTCGTTCATTAATCAGGCTGTGAATTGGATGATACTGGTCATTTTGTAAGTTTGTTTTTGTGTGCAGCTTATGAGGACATCTCAATAGACAGACTTTTCTTGCCATTTTTGTGCTGTATTTATTGCATCACATTCAGCTGAGGTGAAATATTTATTTTTCTGTGGTGATGATTCATTATTAAATTAATTGTGATTAATTGGAAAATCTATCTTTTTATACAGCTTTTTATTCATGCTTGGTAAAAATGTTTTGACAAAGATAGATACGTCCAAGAATAGTCTTTTTATGAGAACCTTTGGCAGCACATTAAAGAGACTATGCCAAAGCATTTGCCACAACATTTGACAGGACAACCCTTAACGGTAAGAATGCCAGTCGTAGTTGGCTGAGATCTACCAGTCATTCTTCGATCTTGGCATTTCTCAGATGGCGGGCCACATACTCCAAATGTTTGCGGACACATACATGTTCAGAGGCAGAGAGAAGGATTTAAGTCTCTGTCTGAAGGGCCATATTGTCTAAAAAGGAATAGCACAAAGATTGTGGTCGAACACATTTCAAATGTCATGCCTTAATGCAGCAAGCAACTGGAGTTGAGAGTTCAATGTTGTGTTATCCTGGCTTTCTACTGAAAAGGTGGTTGGAGTCCCTGGGGAACCTAAACAATTTCTTATGGCTCACGTCCATCATGTTGCACAGTAGAGGGTGTTACAGATCACATCACAAGACCCATTTTCCCTTCTTTTCTAAATCAGGTCACAGAAAGCACAGGGATGGCAGTTTGAGAGGGTTGTTACCGACTTGTGAAAATTCAGGGACCTCTTGATGGTTTAAGAGCACAGCAGTCTTCTTAAAAGAGAAGGGACTCCTCACACACACACACACCCACAACCCAGTGACAGATAACCAGGGTTCTGCAAAGAAATCTGCTGTGTTTTAATTGTAGGTTTTCGCAGCACTATGATGGCCCGGCTTAAAATGGAGACTTTACTGGTGGTTAATTTAAGTGGATTAGGAGGTTACAGAAACTCATTTGGAAGGTCACCAGCAAACTTTGAAATACAATGGCTTGGATTTTCAGGCAATATAATTCAAGATAAAGTGAAACCATTTTATCAGCAAGGCCATTTAATGTGTTATTCCAAGCGAAATGTACTCAAGAACTTTCAGGCCTAAAACATCCATTGTACATAATGTTTGCTTTATGAATTGCCATTTACAACCAAACTTTTAAACAAAGCAGTCCATTCAATAACAGATACTGTTGATAAGATTGAACACTCAGCTCAATGTAGTATTCCTTTAAATGTAAGCATAGCCTTGGCAAACTAGATAACTTAATTTTTCTTTAAGAAAATTACGGGGAGGGGGGTTCTTAAGACAATAAAGGAAAGGAGAACAGAGTTTTTCCCTTTATAATCTTGTTTGTGTTTAACTAAACTTTAGTATTAAAGCTGAAAGCCTTTGCTCATTGTTCTCTATGATTCCCTGTGGCTCTGTGTAGACAGGTGTTTCTCTTCTGGTGTTTCTTTATAACTCCTCTGAAGCCGGCATCAGCTTCCTTTCCTTTAATGTCTCTCTGTGATTAGACTTCAGCTGTTCTAGTGCTTTACTTGCGTTCAAAGAGGCGGTGGTTCAATACTGTATGTGAATTTGCACAAGTTCTGAATACAGTGGGGTTCAAAAGTGATTCCACAATAAAAATCTGAGATTTTCCCTTTAAAAATAAATAAATAAATAAAGCCTGGACCTACACCAAATGTTTATTATATTCTAATTGTTCTACCTATCTGTTTGTTCTACAGCATATCTTATTATTATATATTATATAATAAAAAAAATCATACTAATACGAACAGTAACTGCATTTTCTACTCTTTCGGACCCCACTGTAGTTTTTCTTTTACAGACGGGGGTTACTGTATTTTGTTAGGTGTAGTAGTTAATCTTCAAAGTGAGATACAGTTGACATTGGGATTGTGTTTCCACTCAAACAATATGACTGTCTCTTTTTTACCTCATTGGAATAGCCGTGCTTGCTCAGCAGACTATTTTAACATCAAATTGCACTGAATGATTGCTGAGACTCATCTCTGCCCTTTAATCATACTCACATGCTGTGCCATCATTAGGATGGGGTGTAATCTACTTTATATTTCAATTAAAAGCACCCTTCTTTGATTAGTAAATGACTGATGTGTCCCCTGTAATACAATGCAATGTTTCAGACATAAAACATAACTTCAGGTCTTGGGGTGATGCTCTCTGGTCATAAGGTCAAAAGATTGTTGAGCCCAGCAAAACAGATGAATCTATTTCTGTGCACAGTAATGAAAGAGTATGGCCTGAAAGCTTATAAATCCTGCGTTTACTTGCTTCCTGCGTAAGGATGGTCAAATGCAATAGCTTGAGCTAGTTTGTGCAGTGGTGGGGCTGTGTGTGTGTTTTCATGGGGTGGGGGTTTATTATGGCTCTACAGTACTCCTGAAGGACAAAACGCAGAAGGAGCACAGCTCATAATTAATGTGCGCATGGCAGGGCTCCAAAAAACCCAGCCGAAAATAAAAGAAATGCGTTTGATCCACCCGCCTGTCTTTAATGAAGTACCTCCCTGTATGGGACACTAATTCTGGGTGAGATTTCAGCTTCATTACTGAATGCGAGCAGACTGATTCTCCAGCAGTGCGCTGGAGGTGAAGTTTAGGTGGGACACCCTGTGTGGACTCTCAATCACTCGCATTCAAAGCGAACGCACCGATGCTGCCTCACTCTGTCTGCAAGGAGAGGGATACTTCTTAATTTGTTCCTTAATAGAATTCATATCCAGCATCTCCAGGCATTAAGTAGCACACATTTGTCACAGGGTGAAGAGCAGACGAGTGGGCTAGATTTCATTAGGACATCAGAGCCAGTATAGCGGCAACAGGAAGCTTGTTCAGGGCCCGAGCACCGATCGGAATTTCTCCCTCTTCCACCTTACTTTTATTCCACCAAACCAAAAAGTCATCGCCTAACATTTTTGTATTATTTCAATTTTTTAAGCTATTAATTTTATCGTAACCGTACATGCTCCAGTTTACCTATTGGGAACTAAGGTTACTCTTACAGTATCATAACATTTGTGACAGGATGTGAAAAATGAGCAACGGCCAATGGTAATTTTTAAACAGTTTAATTAAAAAAAATAGTAAATTCATAGTTTTTGGACAAAATGCACTAAAATAAACCACTGCTTTTGGTTTCACTTTTATTGCATTTAGTTTCCATCTTATTGCAGTCAAATAATATTTTATTTGACGAGAGTTAAATATGACTCCAAATATCCAAAGATTGTATACAGTATATGCCTATTCTATTTAAGGATATTTCAACATTTGTCAGTCATGTCAAAATCTTGAGTTTCTGAAGCAGCATAATAATATGTACAACATTGTGAATGTTTTTGACATTTTTCTGGTGCATTACAGAAATCCAATTTTCTGGTGCATATTAACAATACAAGTTACATGCTAGTCAGAATTTGTATGTTATATAGTAATGTTCACTTGTGCATTCATGACATTTTTTGCATATCTGATTAATCTCATATGTAAATTTTGTGTTTGGGTGAGTAAACGAACTCGGTAGCAAAAGCGCACCAGTGTTTATTCGCATGTGGCTCAATCCTTATTCTACATTAGGCCTATTATTTGCAAATGTTGTCTGTTTAAATTACATTTTTTTCATACTTGACATTTTATTGACCCCGTTGACTTTCCTTTAAAATGCAAAAGACAAAATATCTTTTGTGTTCTACAGAAAAAAGTTATGCGTGTGTGTAAATGACATGATTTTTATATTTGGGTGAACTATCTCTTTAAACACTGGTAATGACGACAATGCTGAACTGCATGTCTTACTAAGAAGGGCCTCACCAGTGGGGGCTCTTTGGGGAGAGCAGCTTGGAGATAAATGACTAGATCTGGTTGGGAGACCCCAGGGACTGGGATTTAACGCCCAGGAAATAATCATGTTTAATTTAGCAAGCAGATGGCTCAGAGATAGGAGGCAAAACAGATCCTTAGACCTGTGGTTCTGCCACTCATATGCCTGGTGTGAGCAGAAAGTCCAAACATGCACTGATACACAGCAGTCGATCACTTAACTTAGAAAATGGGCGGCACGTCACATTCATGTAAACATGCGAAACTTCACCCAGCTGAACATAAACAGTCGCTACAAGATGCCACTCCAAGGTATTTGCTCACTTGCACAACTGGGATTTAATTGGAACACACTGAGTCTGGGTCGGTAGACTCGGTAGCACTTAATCTTCTGTAATAGCTTCAAAGAAAACAATTTACAAGCAAAAAATATTATCTCTAACCCCACAAGTTAGCAGATAAACGCAACAGGAGTGAGAGAGACAGAGGACAGGGCCAGGAATGAGACGGGCAGGGTGGCAATCATCGTCTGTTAGATGAGGGTATACTTTTCTGAATGTCATGCAGCCTGAGGTGTAACAAGCCCTTTCTGCTTTGGCAGAACTTTGAGTGGAGCGTGTTCTTACCTTAGGTAGTCCCTGCGACAGAGGATGAGATTGGCTTTGGTGTAGAGGGTGGAGCCCACCTCCCCCAGGCGGCAGTCACAGCAGGCACATTTCAGGCAGTCTTCGTGCCAGTATTTGTCCAGGGCCTTGAGCAGGTAGCGGTCTTTAATCTTGCGGTTGCAGCCGGCGCATCCCTTCTGTTTTCCTTTGGGCTGGACGGAGAGCATCGGCACACCTGTGGCGATAGGGAGACAAACACAGAGTGTTGTGATTTACTACCTGCTAAACCAGTGACTTTTCATGTTCCGCGCTCTTTGATAAGGGTGGCGACAGACCCCCGAAGCTCGGGCTGGTGTTTTATATGCATTAGCCAGGGACGCTCTTTCGCGCAGATAGGCGCGAGGGTCACTTTGGACTGCATTCATCCATCACTGTCCCAGCTCAGAAGAACAGATGTTATTTTTGGCAAGTGACATACACCCGTTTAATTGGGGCTTGAATGCATCTCTATGTTGGAATGCCCCAGGACCATCTCTATTTAGATAGCTGACAGAGGTATTTATGTTGTTTGGAAGATTAGCCATGGCCCTATTTCATCAGTATGAGAACCGTTGGCCATGCTAAAAGCCTCCCATGGGCTTTGTTTGGTATAGATCAACATTAACCTTTTAGAGCACTGTTGACCGCAAGAAGGCTGCTCTCAGCTTCCAATGAGATACTGTATGGCCTAAGTGCCTTCCCAGGCACACACGCCGCACACACACCCCACACCCACACCGCGCCACAGCCCAATCTCCTTTTACACTCACAACCAGCGAAGAGTAACCAAACAGGCTAAATCGCCGTGCTGTCATGTAGCCTCCCCCTTTAAGCATGCCTTTTAGCCTCCTAAAGGACAAATAAAGTCCATTTAATAACTGCACTAAACACTAATAGTCTATCTGCGGTCTGACATTTGTGTGTGGACTAAAAGCCGCCCCCGGGCCAGAGCTGGTAACACTGGCACTCGGCACCCCTCTGCCAGCACTAACAGGTCTGCCACAGCTGAAAGCGCAGGACAACAGCTCTTAAGACACTCTCTCCCACACTGAGCTATTGATCCGTCTAATAGAACACGCAGCTAAACCGGCACTCTCCCTCTCTCTATACCTCTCTTTTGCTCTCTGCTTTCAAAACACATTTCTCTCAGAAATCCCTGTGTGATGCCCTCTTTGACACCCCCTCCCCCCTCTCCTTTACCTCCATGCCTTCTCCGTCACCATTCGGTGTATTGTGCCCTGGACGGTCAAACCATTAACAGCCCCTAATCCTACTGTATACGGAGACAGACCTGGACAGAGGGCTTTTGATTCAAGTATTAACCATTTTACAGTTTTACTGTACAGAAAAAGCATAAAAACATTCTCGCTATTTAAAGAATTTGTGTTATTAAATTGAATGTGGTAGGAATTAAAGGAACAGTCAAAATGATGTCATCTACTCACTCCTGTTGTCGTTTCTAGTCAGTAGAACTGTTGCTTCTGTGGTACACAAAAGATGATATTTTGAAAAAGATTTATTTTGGCCTTACCATAAAAAGTCAATTGGGCACTACGTCAAAGTTATTTTGGTCCCTTTTTACCTCCACTGCTTAAACAACAACTTTTGCATTCTACAAAAAGTTTTGGAAAGGCATGAGCAGTAAATGACAAATGATTGTGTTGTTGGTTGGACTACTCTTTTAAATTAATACTCCCCAGTATCGCCATGTTGATATAAAGCTTGTGCTTAGCTGATTGTTAGTGCTTATACTACAGTGCATTGTAGATGTCTGTTAAGAGTATCCTGATGGCAGAGGTCACATGCAGCAGCTCTAGTTCAGCTTTAATGTCCGGTAATGGCTCTACTGTACATGATCAACAAATATACGCCAGTGGGCATGAACTCCATTATCCGTTATCAGCATATTCATGTTTTTTTTTAATAGGAGGAGGAGGGGTATCCTCCCCTAACTGGACTAACCTTGCACTGTATTTAACATGGCAGGTTGGGTTTACATGGCAGGGTTGGACAAATTTCTGAAATCTTTCCAAACTTTCAGACAAGGCTAAATATTTTGTGATTTTGTAAAGCCAATATTCAAATTTTGTCTTGACAAACTTAAAAGTGCTGTATGTAACTTGTTGACTGTACTAAAGCATAAAAATACCACAATATGTTATAAGAGATTTAGGAAACATATTAAGTTCACATACTTAGTGAACTTCTGAAAAACACTTGTTTACTTTAAATTTTTACTTATTTTACTTTAAAATGTGTGTTCCGTGTCGGAATGTCTGTTTTTGTTTCGGTCTGTATGATCACGACCACTCACAATTTACCCAATATTATTTACGGTTGCCAGATGGTGAAAAACAGTGTATTACAGCCATTGAAGCCAGCAAACAAACTAGGTCAGAGATCACAGATTCTACCCGGCCTAAAGAGCCTCGGCATCCATCTAATTAAAACACAGATAAATCAACTCATCAACTTACAAGTGTGTATATATCCAACATGACCAATTCGTACAAATTCGGAGGAGTGAATAAAAAGTGGCTAATTCATACGACCTCACTCGTACAAATTCATCTGATTTGTCTAGACCAATGTGATGGGTAGGTTTAGGGGCAGGGTAGGTCATTCCTATGAATTCATACGAATTGGCCAACTCGTAAAATATGTACGATTTAGCAAAAATCGTACTAATTCCTACATGTGATGTTGTACGAATTGTTACGAATTAGCCACCTTGTAAAATTAGTACAAATTGCCGTGAGATCTGGTTGGTTATCTCCTTGCCTTCCATTGTCAATGGAAGTGAGTGTCAATTCTGAGGAGGAGGGGCAAGGGAAACAACCTTCTCCAATATTTTGAATTTGAACTGCAGTACCCATTTGAAACCACTAGCTGTCAATCTTACACACGGCACCTTTAACTTTTCTAGTCAAAATGTTTACAAATTCATTTGATTCGACTTCCTTACATTTAAATTGCAATTCTGCATTCTGTTTGCCATCTCCACCACTAGGGAGTAGCAATATGTATATTTTAATCAGAGTTATTGTGCTACTATTCTATCTGTTTAGTGCGTAGCAGCGCTTGTTCGCGGAAGCTTGCGTTTTAGCTGAGATTCACTTGGAGAAGGCTCCTCTCCTGACAGTGTAATGGACATATTTGTTTGACTTTCTAATGTTTACAGATGCATAATATACCTGTAAAATGTAAGTTAAGTACTGAGGAAAGCGCCATAAACAGAGCAAGTATTTATCTATCAGTCAGCATTCTCAACAACAGTATCTGTCAGAGCATCTGACAGGGCAAGCTGCTTTAAACTTGTTAACTATATCTTACCAGTTATTTCGAAGCCCTTAATAGCCTGTAACATGTTTAGGACAAATTGTACTATGTACTTTCACTGCAGCAGCTCACTGCGTCCTCCGCTATTTTTCAGATGTACTCGTATCAAACTACTGTATCGAAACGGTTACGGTATTGTCTCATTCCATATCGTTTAAAAACTTGATATACCACACAGCCCTACTAGGGACTAAATTAGAATTTAAACTGCATTCTCAATTCAATTCTGAATAGCAACTACCTGCTCATTCTCACACTTTCCCTCTGTGATGTGCTTGTTCATTTATTGGATTCAGATTTGTTCAATGATTCTGAACTGTCCACACATAAGGTGCTATGAATATAATATAATTAGAATTTCCTCGGTTATAAAATTAGGTAAAAATGTGAGAGCACTCAGGAAAGACTGAAAGAGAGAGGGCAGGAGAGCAAGGGCTTGTTAGTTAAATTTATGACTTGGATGTGAATAAGAGCTCTGATGGTATTCAACCATCTTATTTCTTTATCAGAACTGGAAAAAGAGGGAAGCTAATTGGTCTAGCGCCACTGATGGGAGCCATCAATTAGCGGTGTGATTTCCCCTCCAGCTTCCTCCTCCGGCCCAATACGGGCCCCTTGAAGCCGCTGCATTAGGATCACAAAACTCGCTATAAATACCAATGTTCGGTATAAATGAAGGTAAAAAGCCTTTAAATTGAAGCCACACTAGCTGAGGGCGGTCGTTTTCTACCTGCATTTCATGGCTTGTTCAGAGGTGCACTCTGCAGGTATGCCAACAGTGCTCTCCTGTCAGCCTTCTACGGAACTAGAAACAGTCTTAATGAGGAGAGGAAAAGTGTGTCTGTGTTTGTACGTGAGTGTGCGAACTAGACGGAAACGAGCTTGGGAATCAGGCTCCTTCAGTTCCCCAAGGGATGGCACAAAAATCTTTAATTTGCCTTTTATGACAGCTAATTAGTTATTCTATTCAAAATCTTTGCTTTAAATAAGAGAACTAATTATACACAAAGGTCGTTTCCCCCACCTCAGGAGAACCACTCATAATTGGTTTAGGCTACAACCCCCACCACACACACACACCACACTCAACCCACCTTTTAACAACACGCACGTTGGTTGAAAAAGTGAACCGTAAAGAACCCTTTCTGTAGTAAACCATATACGAAAAACCTTGGAGCATCCCCGTTCTGCAATTACCTGGATGAATTCAGGTAACTTAATGGCTCGTCACATTGTAACAAGTTTCCTAACCCAGATTTAAGGAGGCTAACACTTCCTGTCTCACTAGGCAAGACCATTCTCCAGGATGAGTTAGTTGATGTGAATAGCACTGTATTTTGTCTGAGCTAATCATCTTGTTTCTGCCATCTCTGAGAAACCTCTTGCTGTTTTCCAAAAAAAGAGCCAGCTGAGATATGCTTTTAGAAGCCCTATGTAGCCTCAGCACATTTTAAACCTGAAACGCAGAGTAAATGACTGAATAAAAGTACATAATGTTGACTCTTACATCAGCAAACTGGTATTTTGGGTTTATACAGAGGAGTGCACCTGTCATCATTCTTTGAACAGTTTGGAATCTTGGTCAGTAGCCCCTTCCCCATTTCTGTCCTGCAGAACAAAAAAGGGTAACATTATAAACGGAGAACGCAAACTGAGGAGGCAGCTCCCACTTAATCCAATCCATTTAACCGATACAAGTGCTGCTGACCTTCCTATGTCATTCCATGTCACAAAAAGCATATCCTGCTATCTGCCACTTGATTCATATCCTAACAGTAGATGCGTTTTCTTCCTTCAAGAGGCAGCGTTTGCCTTGTCAAACATTTCTCCCAAACAAATAAGAGTAGGGAAGAAAATCATTCGCTATTAGTAATTGGTGTGCACCCTGTCATCTGCCTCTCTTACGCCCATACACCCTTTAAAGACCTTATCTCGTTCGAATATGTACGAATGCGTTTTTGCATTTGAAACTGTCAGACCATGTACTTTCTATTATAAAGATAGGATCCGGTTTCTATGTAGGCCTTCATTTTCAAGTTCCATTTTTGTGGATATCAAAAAAATCAAATCAATGTGGTACCCTTTTGATGCATTTTAGAGCAAGAGGGAAAAAAAGTCAAGGAATCGTTTTAAAGCATTACATCACAATTATCTTATCTTGGGGGTGGGGGATTTAGGAGAAAATGATTTGTTTGACTTTAGTCAGTCTTTTTCATTTATTGTGGCTTCTAATGAGCACACAATGGAAGCCAGTGATCAATGATGCAAAGTTTACTCTTTATATATATTTAAAGTTTACTGTTAATATATCTGATCAATTAGCTGGACACCTCAGTGTGAGGCACTCATGGGGGCAGGTGAAGGCAGCCACCAGGATATTAGGCTTGCCATCTGTATTGCCATTCTAAAAAGCATGCTATAATATGCTCTTAAAGAGGTATTCCACCCCAAATTAATTATATCATCATTTACTCGCACTATAAAATTATATGAAGAAATTTCAAACATTGTTTCCATGCAATTACACTGGATGGGGACTGGAACTTTCAAGCTTGAAAATGGACAAATAGTATTATTTGGACCATAAGTATTATGAAAGTGGTCCATTTGACTTTCTAGGTTTGGATGATTTGTTAAGAATCAGATTTCTGACTTAAGTTTTTAAAATAAAACTTACTGCAAAGCTATTGTATGACTTGAGTTAAGACTACCTCTATAAAACGGTCTATTTTGAAGTTTGAAAGTTTCCATCATTCATTATAACTACATGAAATGAGACCAGCCTAGTCCTATGAATCTTCTTTTTTTTGCGTTTCATGGCAAAATAAATTCATACAGGTTTGGAACGACATCTTTAATTTTTGGGGTTGAGATGTCCATTGCCATATAAAATTCAGACACACCAATGATTATAATATGTATGCATGTATTTTAGACAAAAGCCTCTCTTACTAAAGTATGAACATGGTTTTGTGATGTATGAGGGCCTGCATATGCATATGGATCCCTCAGTGCCCTTAAACAAACCTCAACTGCATAAACCATGCCCATGACCTCAAAACATTTGAGAAAGGGACCAATTTAGAGGGACAAAGTGCTGAACTGCAGATGTATGAGGGATTACAGGCAGTCATCTGTTGCAAAGCTGTTGGCATGATTTTTGATGTATGACATGGAGTAATGCATGCATGGAGCAGAAGGGTTCTCCGAAATATTAAACACTAGCAGTGAATGAAAAGTGTCTGGAGAGTTTGCATGCAGTACAAAGAGTTTGAAAACATACAACAAATTCTTTAAATACAGGTCTGATTCCATAAGTGATGTAAGATTAGAGACTCTCTGAAAAGAGGCAATGTGTTGGAGAGGAGTGGTGGTTGGTGGTTGAGACAGATTGGACCAGAAGGCCACAGTGTGACAAATGAAAGCTGATCAAGCCATGGGAGGTTGTAGTCTTTGATTGAGCTGAACCATTTGCCAGAAGGGAGTCTTGGTGGTGACAGGGATGGGAGAGGTCTGTGATGATATTAACTGCATGTCTCCAAGGCATGTGATGAAGATGATCTCCATGGACTTGATGAGCACTTGCAGCTTACCTGAGAGTGGACAGATGCAGTCCTGAATTAGACATTACCTCATTGAATGGATGGTGTTGGTATTTGGGGAATTAAAAAGCACCCAGTAGGATGGGCAAAAAAACTATAGATATACACTCACCGGCCACTTTATTAGGTACCCCATGCTAGTAACGGGTTGGACCCCTTTTGCCTTCAGAACTGCCTCAATTCTTCGTGGCATAGATTCAACAAGGTGCTGGAAGCATTCCTCAGGGAGTTTGGTCCATATTGACATGATGGCATCAAACAGTTGCCACAGATTTGTCGGCTGCACATCCATGATGCGAATCTCCCGTTCCACCACATCCCAAAGATGCTCTATTGGATTGAGATCTGGTGACTGTGGAGGCCATTTGAGTACAGCGAACTCATTGTCATGTTCAAGAAACCAGTCTGAGATGATTCCAGCTTTATGACATGGCGCATTATCCTGCTGAAAGTAGCCATCAGAAGTTGGGTACATTGTGGTCATAAAGGGATGGACATGGTCAGCAACAATACTCAGGTAGGCTGTGGCGTTGCAATGATGCTCAATTGGTACCAAGGGGCCCAAAGAGTGCCAAGAAAATATTCCCCACACCATGACACCACCACCACCAGCCTGAACCGTTCATACAAGGCAGGATGGATCCATGCTTTCATGTTGTAGACGCCAAATTCTGACCCTACCATCCGAATGTCGCAGCAGAAATCGAGACTCATCAGACCAGGCAACGTTTTCCAATCTTCTATTGTCCAATTTCGATGAGCTTCTGCAAATTGTAGCCTCAGTTTCCTGTTCTTAGCTGAAAGGAGTGGCACCCGGTGTGGTCTTCTGCTGCTGTAGCCCATCTGCCTCAAAGTTCGACGTACTGTGCGTTCAGAGATGCTCTTCTGCCCACCTTGGTTGTAACGGGTGGTTATTTGAGTCACCGTTGCCCTTCTATCAGCTCGAACCAGTCTGGCCATTCTCCTCTGACCTCTGGCATCAACAAGGCATTTCCGCCCACAGAACTGCCGCTCACTGGATGTTTTTTCTTTTTCAGACCATTCTCTGTAAACCCTAGAGATGGTTGTGCGTGAAAATCCCAGTAGATTAGCACTTTCTGAAATACTCAGACCAGCCCTTCTGGCACCAACAATCATGCCACGTTCAAAGTCACTCAAATCACCTTTCTTCCCCATACTGATGCTCGGTTTGAACTGCAGGAGATTGTCTTGACCATGTCTACATGCCTAAATGCACTGAGTTGTGATTGGCTGCTTAGAAATTAAGTGTTAACGAGCAGTTGGACAGGTGTACCTAATAAAGTGGCTGGTGAGTGTATATCAACTAGTCGGTGGGAGATTTTGGGTTCACCTGATCAGACATGTTTCAACACACATTTACGACATTCTCTTGCATTCAAAAAAGAGACTGTGCTCAACATACAGTATTAGAAAAGAATGCAAGTTTTTCAGAAGAAAATCATACAGTTTTTAAAGGTTCAATACCTGAGATTGGCATGTCGCTAGAGGGCGCTACATTCAAAACAACAACAACAACGGCTTTGCTTGATGACGACGTGGAGGAATGCGGAATGATGGGAACTGTTGTTTTCAACTCCACCGTGGATAAATCAGGTCAGACGGGAATCGAAAATTAATTGTCATGGATGAGGTAAAGTTCGATTTCTATAAATGTTGCGTTTAATGACATGCTTGTTTTTCATTAAACTGAAATAGCCGCAAGAAAAGTCAGGTTTAAAAGTAAATTAGCTATCACAGATGTTACTGTACGAGTCACTGGACGAAGCTATGGTGGAGAGGGTTTGAAGTCAAATCGTTGCTAATGTATCCTGACTTCGCCCTATGCTGCAATATGCATTTAGTTTTGTATTCATTTACAGAAATCAGCTGCTTGAATGACAATTACTGATGTTATTAGATTTTTCAGGTGATATTCTCAATTCATTCAGTGAACAGATGTTCTGATGTAAAATTTTCAGACTGCAGACTCAGCAACGATTGTATTTAATTGTACAGTACAATCATAACATAGAACAGACATTATCTTCCTTTCATGATGAGAAAGTGCGTGTCCGATGTGCGATACTGGACTTTGTCTTAGACGTGGCGCGGCTCTTCTCGTCCGGCGTGCGATACTGGACTTTGTCCTAGACGTGGCGCGGCTCTTGCTGATCCGATGTGCGACCCCCTTTACAGCCAACAGTTCACATTCCGAGAATAATTGAAAAGAATAATGCACCAGAATGTGCACAATTCCATTACAAATGCACGGAAACAAGCTGACGTTTGTTGCTTGATAGGGCAAACGCACAACTACAACTTCCGCATTTATCCAGGACTACACGTAGTATGAGCGGGAAACTGAGGTAACGCCAATATGACGCGATTGACTGGCGACTCCCAGCTCACCCCTGCTCACACGCCCCGTTTCCTTGGTTAAAATCTCAATTTACTCGCGATTTAAACATAGCTTGAAACATTTGGAATATTGTAAGTTATCATCTTAACTAAATATATAACACTGGCCTTGTTATTTTGGGATATTTTAATGCAAAAATCTTAGGTATTTAACCTGGCATGGACTAGTAAATAATGACATTTACATGTATTCATTTAGATGACACTTTTATCCAAGGGGACTTACAATTGCTATGTCAGAGGTTGTACGCCTCTGGAGCAACTAGGGGTTAAGTGTCTTGCTCAGGGACACATTGGTGTCTCGCCGTGGATTTGAACCTGTGTCTCTCACACCAAAGGCATGTGTCTTATCCACTGCGCCATCACCACCCCACAATAACAATTCAAATTGAGTCAACTAGCCTATCCATTTAAAGTTTTAAAAAGTTGGACTGATTTAAATATTATATTTGGACTATTCAGTTAAAGGTGTGTGAATATTAAATGTCAGTTCTGACAGGTTTACCGAAAGTAAAAGCATAGCATGCTAATTCTTTCAATAAATAAATTGCCAGCTCACAATGCTAAATACTCATGAAAGGTATTTAAAGTTAACAGACTATATAAAAACTACTAGCACCTCAGTTGAACTTTATAGTAAACCAAAGTTTTGTGTTTGCTCCAGTTGTGCATAGGAGCTGTTTCTGTCCGCATGAAAGCTCTGTAAACGCTACAGCTATGGCAATCTGGTCTAGAATTTACATTTATATGATATTTGTATTTTTGTAATTGAATTTTCGCCATGAAAATAGCCTTAGATGCTGACATGGCATTAAATAAAACAATCTATCTATCCATCTAGAATTTGCCAGACAGCCACCAAAGAGGTTAATGGGGAACTAAGGCAGATGTCCTGCCATTGTCTGCATGAATCAGTTCCTTTCAATCAGTCCATATCATTACTGCAATTGAGCCTGTAAACACTCATTGTCCTTTACTTCCAAGACAAAACACATCTGGTAATAATGTCTGGTAGAATATATGCCAGTCAAAACACAGACAAATGAATAAGAGATTGATACTAGTTGATAAGCCCAGTGCAGAATGATCTGGAACATATTGATTCATGTGTTTGGTGGACATAATTGGAGAAAATAATCTACTCAGCTGTAGCTGGTGGGCAAATGAAGCAGTTGTGGATGCAAATACATCTTTTCATGACTGTTCTGTGCATGAAATCAGGCCTATATTTGCTTGCTATGATTTGATATAATTAACACACTAGAAAAGTGTAGACAGGAAGTAAATTTTACAGAAAGATGAAGGAAGAAGAAAAAGTGAGAGATCAGCGCTGGCATGATCAGTATGGTGGGAACGAGGGTACCGTTCATTAATATAATGCACTTTTGCAAACTTTAGCAGCCGGCTGCTGCTAATAAGCCCCAGTGAAACGGAGCAGCGCTGCTCCCTCGCAGTGACCCTGGCACTGCCCGGGATAAGGGAGGGTTTTGTCTCCGGGAATAATTGCTCTTTTCACATGTTACAAGTGTCCTGACCCCTGTGGTCGGCAGGCACTTTCCCGAGTATAATTACTTCTGATCCGGCCCAAATGAGGCAGTCGCATTAGGGCTGCATACACTGGCCCGGCATAAAGCACAGCAGCGTGGGGAGTCTCCGGGATATCTCAAAGTCCTGGCGGTCATTTCCGTCATGTCAGAGACGCAGTTCTTACACTTGCAGTCACTTCTAGGATCCAAGGCCTTCTCTCTCTCTCTCTCTCTCTCTCTCTCTCTTTTTCTCTAGGATGAGGAGATTGAGACGCTTATAAACACATTGTTTACTCTTGGTGCCCTGCTAAAGCTTTGGCTAACAGATGCGATTCCAATTAACGGATAACTTCATTAACTCTAAGTGTGTGTTCATTATTTATTTTTTTGCTTTACACTTTTCTTTTTCCTATTAATTTTAATTTATTCACATGGGGTTAATTAAAAGAAATGTATCAGGGAGATATGCAACAGCTATCTAATTAAATTCATTACTGCTTATTTTGGAGACGTGCGAAAACTGGCAGTGTTTTTGCAAGAGGCAAGTTGTTCCAACACTTTGGTGCTCGCTCGCTAGCATGGTGAGAAAACAGCTCTGGAAGGTGAGCTGTCGACAGAATCAGAAAAACTTGTGCAAAAGGAGAGAGAACACACCCGACTCAAGGGTTGAAAGAGTTTCCGAGGAACAATCAGTCGCTCAATAGAGAAAGAATAGGGAGGTGTGTGACCTCACATTTAGACAATCAAGCGTCACCCGTCTGGAAGTTGTTCTCTACAGTAGGCCTAGAGTGTGCGTTTGTTTTGGGTCTTCATTTAGATGGATCTTGGAGACTGCAGCCCACTAGACTATTTACTCCACTAGAAGGCACAAACTGTCAATATCCCCAGCTGATGAATGACTCTTCTCATAGTCATTGAATGAAATATATTCACACACACATACATATATAATACAGTCGGGAGAATTTGATTTATAGTATTTGATACACTGCAAAGCATGTAGAAGACTGTAATTTTTACCATAGCTACTCTTCAACTGTGAGTGACTGAATCGAAAACAAAAATCCAAAAAAATCACATTGTATGATTTAAGTAATTCATTTGCATTTTATTGCATGACATAAGTATTTGATGCATCAGAAAAGCAGACCTTAATATTGGTTACAGAAACCTTTGTTTGCAATGACAGAGATCATGTGTTTCCTCTAGTTCTCTGACCAGGTTTGCACACACCTGCAGCAGGGATTTTGGCCCACTCCTCCATACAGACCTTCTCCAGATCCTTGAGTTCCACCTCCATGCTTCACGGTTGGGATGGTGTTCTTGGGGTTGTACTCATCCTTCTTTCTCCAAAAATGGCAAGTGGAGTTTAGACCAAAAAGCTAAATTTTTGTCTCATCAGACCACATGACCTTCTCCCATTCTTCCTATGGATCATCCAGATGGTCATTAGCAAACTTCAGACGGGCATGGACAAGCGCTGGCTTAAGAAGGGAGACCTTGCATGCGCTGCAGGATTTTAATCCATGACGGCGTAGTGTGTTACTAATAGTTTTCTTTGAGACTGTGGTCCCAGCTCTTTTCAGGTCACTGGCATCCTGCCATGTAGATCTGGGCTGATCCCTCACCTTTTCCTCATGATCATTGATGCCCCACGAGTTGAGATCTTGCATGGAGCCCCAGACTGAGGAGATTGAACTTCATCTTGAACTTCTATTTTCTAATGATTGCACCAACTGTTGTTGCCTTCTCACCAAGCTGCTTGCCTGTTGTCCTGTAGCCCATCCCAGCCTTGTGAAGGTCTACAATTTTATACAGCTTACACAGCTCTCGGGTCTTGGCCATTGTGGAGAGGTTGGAGTATGTTTGATTGAGTGTGTGGACAGGTGTCTTTTATACAGGTAACGTGTTCAAATGGGTGCAGTTAATACAGGTAATAAGTGGAGGACAAGAGGGCTTCTTGAAGAGAAACTAACAGGTCTGTGAGAGCCCGAATTCTTACTGGCTGGTAGGTGATCAAATACTTGTCATGCAATAAAATGCAAATGAATTACTGAATCATACAATGTGATTGATTGCATTTGCATCTGAAAAAAGGAATAAATCCATCTATTTTTCTTCTAGAACTTTTCAGTGTTTGAGGAGAAAAAAAGAAAAAAAAGAGGACAATCTTATCTACTACTTCATGACTCCTGGCAAGAATGTAACTATTAGCACTGTCAGAGCCTCTTTCCGCCATCTGTCGCACAATGATGCCCCAACACTTTTTAGCCAACATTAAAAATGCATTTGGTTTGGCATAAATTAAAGGCCTTCTAAAGTTTGTCACTCCTAAGGTTAGGGGAGTGATGTATGAAATTCCCCTCTCCCAGCAATTACTACACATTTAGCGTTTCAAAAGATATGCCAGGTGTGCCATTCAGAACCATGCTGCAAGGTTGAAAATGGAAGAAACGGCACGCAGCACAATTCCATTTGGGCCCCGTTTAGAGTTGAATAATGCAAATCCACCACAGGGGGTATTTGTTTGGTGTGTGGGGCCTCTGTGTCACTCGAACACTCTCTCAGATGCCCGTCTCCTTATGGGGTAAATAATGAAGCAGGGTTTGGATTGCAACAGTTACATTTCATTTGCAGGCCTTTTGGGCACGCAAATTACATTGGGGACCAGCCTTTACTGTCCAGGGTAGGCCTGCACGATATTGGAAAAAAAAACTTCGCAATATTTAGTTTTTCTGCGATATAAAAACAATTTCGCTAGATGATTTGAATCTCTATTTGAAAAGAAATAATTATTCAAGAATAATTGGTGATTTTGTAGTTGTGTATCTACATGGAAAATAATAAACAAATTACAAGCATAGATAAATACAATAGAAGATACAACTGAAATTAGTAGGGATGCACGATATATCGGCCACATTATCGGTATCTGGCCGATATATGATCATTTTTAATGTTATCGTTATCGGCCCAACAAGAACATTTAGCCGATATCTAAAAGCCGATAAATAATGTATTATTTCCTTGAGCTGAGGAACTTTAGATGTGCACTGTTCAACATGATGCTTTTAAATGGCTTGAAATACGATTGAAATCACTTTAAAAAAGGAAAATCCAAGTGCAAAATGTGCAGCGCAAGTCTGTCATATCGGCTACACAACATTAAAATAAGAAAATCATAATTGTGTTTGTATCTTGGCTTTTAATGAGGAAAATCAAAAATTGTCTAAAAATTTGGGTTAGATTTATCGGCCAAAATATCGGTTATCGGCTTTCAAATATAAAGAATTATCGGTTATCGGTATCGGCCAAAATTGTCATATCGGTGCATCCCTAGAAATTAGCAATGGTATGTTTTTCAGGTACATCTATCAGTTTTCAGGTACAGAAATTGAATAATCAAAAGTTAAAATACAGTCCACTATATAAATAAAATATAGCTAATAAAATTAATTGATCAATACGGTTGACATTGGTGACAAACAGCTGCGGTTATCTAAGGTTGCTGTCCCTTTCAGACGAATACACAGACTAATATAAATGGCACGTATCCGCTTTCTCAGTAGTAACACACAGACATAACTGACTGGGTTTACAAGGATACTCGATGAGCCAGACAGTTTGACTTCATTTTGCGTGCATGTGTCCGTTTAAGCTCAGAGATAAAGATCAATTCGATGTTCACGTGCTCTCAGCGTGACTGTGTGCGCAAAAGAGTGCGCAAGTTCCAGTCCTGTACAAATCAGGGATCAACTACTTTTATTCTTACCAGTACACAATTACAGTATATTCAGCCTGTGAGTTTGTGGTTATACTTGGGTAGACTTTGTTAGGTATTCATAATGTTTATCGATGCAATAGTGATAGTTACTCGCAATATTTGAAATATGAAAAATATTGAAAAAATATGGATATTTATAGTCCGATATTGAATTTCTGCATATTTTAAGATCTAGATAACATTTCCATGTTCAAAATAGCAACCCACTACATATACCTTGGCAATAGAATCGCCATTGGCTAGTACATTTTTTTGTTTACTCGCCAGACTGAGATATATATAAATGAATATATATATATATATATATATATATATATATATATATATAGATAAATAAATTAATATATTAATATATATATATATATATATATATATATATATAAAATGATAGACATTAAGTTGCCAGAGTGAAGATTGTCGCATATGCAAGTGATTTACTCACAATGTAAAGGGTTGAATGGTGATAGTTTATAGCATAGATTTAACCCTTTAAAGGGTTATTTAAAATTATAGTTATAATACAGGCCTTCTGAAGTGAAGCGATGATGCATTTTTGTAAGAAAAATCCATATTTATAACTTTATAAACTATAATCACTGGCTTCCGGTAATGGCCATACTTGCGTCAGGTCAGGGGTCATTCTTCGGCCGGAATTTGACTTATGACGTGAGGATAAAGGAGCAGCTTAGGTGGGAGTAGACGCCTCTCACAGTTCAAACAATTAAGTCTGGTCAACAAACTCAAGTAATCTCTTAAAAAAAGAGACTCATTTTAGACTTTGTGCTTCAGAGTTCGTCAATACATCATGTGTTGCGTCAGAGGTCACTCTCATGCAGGAACTAGACTCAAATACGGTTGTTACTGGAAGCCAGTGATTATAGTTTATAAAGTTATAAATATAAATACTTTTCTTACAAAAATGCATTGCTTTGCTTCAGAAGGCCTTTATTAACCCGCTGAAACCGTTTGAATGACTGATGATAGATGGATTCGTTTTTGTTGATTTTTTTTTCCAGATTATTTTTTTTATTAAACTGTGTTTGGCTGAGAGAAGAAAGTTATATACACCTAGGATGGCGTATGGGATAAATTTAACTTTTGTGTGAATTGATCTATTGAAGTGTCCCTTTAAGTGTGTGTGTCAGCTGTGTGTAAATTGATTTTTTATAAATGTAACATTGAAATTAAATATTCAACAATAATATTGATCTGCCTGCATTGACATGACTATACAAGAACTGAACTGAACGATGACTTTACAGTTTACGCCCAGTGCGGCTCTGTCTGTCGTCTGTCTGTCTGTCTGTCTGTCTGTCTGTCTCTGTCTGTCTCTCTGTCTGTCTCTGTCTGTCTTGTCTGTCTCTGTCTGTCTGTCTGCTTGTCTGTCTCTGTCTGCTCTGTCTGTCTCTGTCTGTCTGTCTGTCTGTATTGTCTGTCTGTCTATCTTTCTGTCTATCTATCTATCTATATGTCTGTCTGTCTGTCTGTCTGTTGTCTGTCTATACTAAATTAATAACTTTTAAAACAAATGAAAAAAAATCACTGAACTTAAGCTGGACTTGTGACGCTATTTCCTTCTGGAAACAAACAATTTTACAATAATACTCTGATGTATACAGTATAATAATACAGTATAATATTATAATGCATATATTTACTTGTGGCATACAAAGTACAAACAGGGTTCCCACGGGTCCTTGAAATCCTTGAAAGTTTGTGAATCTAAAAAAATAAAAATAATTTGAAAATAACAATTTTATAGATTAACAGCCTTGAAAGTGCTTGAATTTATTTTGTGCAAAAAATTTTCTGAAAAAAATAAATAAATAAATAAATCACTATTATTCCCTCCGGTCCGCTAATGTGTTATTTCGCCAACACTTCGTGGCCTATGCATACTAGCTTTCTTCATTTACTTTAAATTTAAAGTAACGCACATTTGCGCGTTACGCTGTGTTTCCTGCGTGAGGTACTTTGTGTTTTACGTTGCCATGACATTCACACGCGCACAAAACTACTACAATGGTATCCCAATGTTTGGTATTGGACAACACATGTGTCCCACATTAAATTCTTGTATTTTTTTTGTATTCGACCTTGAAAGTCCTTGAAAGGTCATTGAATTTGAAGCTAATCAAGGTGTGGGAACCCTGTACAAACTATTTAGTGTTGTGTATTTTAATTGTCTTGTTTTAAATGTATAATATCAGCTATGTATTGATTATTGGCCATCACATGAAAATAATTAGCTTTCTGTTACTGGCCAGAATGTCTCTCTGTCTCAGTCGATAGGAATAAGGTTTGTGTCTAATCATAATTAGCTAAACAATAGTATTTAATTACAATAACATTATGCTCTCATTTAGAAGAAATGTTTAAATGACGAATAAATGGGTGTAATGTATTCTAACCTTCTCCATAGCGGCATTGAGAGCACAATGATTGAATGGCCACACCATACAAGGTTATTGACGTTGCTGGAGAATTCAAGAGTTAAATCGAATGGCCACTCCATTATAATCTCCAACCATGCACGAGAGACCGCCACATTTAAGTGTCAAGAAAGGGTAAAATCAGCGGCCAGCAGAAAGGGGGCTGGACAGCATTATTCAGCCTGTGCTCGGTTTCCAATTTCAATTAAAGCAGAGCAGAGTGGCCAAGCGCTTTGGACCACAGCTGCCACTCTAATGGATCAGAACCCTCTCGCTTAGCATCGATTAAATCAACCTCACCAATACTGTGTCCTTCCCCTTTAAGGAACAATACAAACTAACCGGTAATCACTGCCTTTAATTAGGTATTCAAGATTTGATTTATCGAAGGTCGGCCAATGAGTTGTGGAAGTTAGTATCTCATTAAGTGGACTGTGTTTCCATTTGCCAGCCTCCCTCCAGTGTTTTCTCTAACAGCGTCCTCTCTTATATGTTGTGGCTTTTTTTATTAAAAAAAGGAATAGATTTTAATATCCATGTAATATTTGGATGGAATGTGTTTACACAGCTTATATTGGATTTCGCTCTCCCAACTATTTTCTTAAGTACTTTACATGAGGTTTGTTATTATCGGTTTGTGGCATATATATGGAAAGTTTATTGAGCTGGGGGAGTTTTCATTATGTTGTCCCAATAGAAAAGAAAAACCCTCTGGCATACATGTTTCCTATATGTATAACAGTGACCAGGCAGCATTACAAATACTACTGATGAAATGAATCCCTAGATTTCAACAAAAAAAGGTATTGGTATTATGATAACAAATGGTTTGGTTTCTCCTTCAACAGCAAAAAACTTTGACAGTGCAACAAAGATCAAGTAAAAAGCATTAAGTTATAAAAATATTAAACTGACATGTATACTTGGCTACCATTACAAAATTTGGGTTCAGCGAGTTTTTTTTATATGCATAAAAAAAGAATGCCTTAAAATTGTCAAACTTGACAATTGAAACATTTGACATTATATATATATATATATATATATATATATAATGTTTTAATTGACATTATATATATATATATATATATATATATATATAATATATATATAATGTTTTAATTGACATTATATATATATATATATATATATATATATATATATACACTCACCGGCCACTTTATTAGGTACCCCATGCTAGTAACGGGTTGGACCCCTTTTGCCTTCAGAACTGCCTCAATTCTTCGTGGCATAGATTCAACAAGGTGCTGGAAGCATTCCTCAGGGAGTTTGGTCCATATTGACATGATGGCATCACACAGTTGCCGCCGATTTGTCGGCTGCACATCCATGATGCGATCTTCCGTTCCACCACATCCCAAAGATGCTCTATTGGATTGAGATCTGGTGACTGTGGAGGCCATTTGAGTACAGCGAACTCATTGTCATGTTCAAGAAACCAGTCTCGAGATGATTCCAGCTTTATGACATGGCGCATTATCCTGCTGAAAGTAGCCATCAGAAGTTGGGTACATTGCTGGTCATAAAGGGATGGACATGGTCAGCAACAATATTCAGGTAGGCTGTGGCGTTGCAACAGATGCTCAATTGGTACCAAGGGGCCCAAAGAGTGCCAAGAAAATATTCCCCACACCATGACACCACCACCACCAGCCTGAACCGTTGATACAAGGCAGGATGGATCCATGCTTTCATGTTGTAGACGCCAAATTCTGACCCTACCATCCGAACGTCGCAGCAGAAATCGAGACTCATCAGACCAGGCAACGTTTTTCCAATCTTCTATTGTCCAATTTCGATGAGCTTGTGCAAATTGTAGCTTCAGTTTCCTGTTCTTAGCTGAAAGGAGTGGCACCCGGTGTGGTCTTCTGCTGCTGTAGCCCATCTGCCTCAAAGTTCGACGTACTGTGTGTTTCAGAGATGCTCTTCTGCCCACCTTGGTTGTAACGGGTAGTTATTTGAGTCACTGTTGCCCTTCTATCAGCTCGAACCAGTCTGGCCATTCTCCTCTGACCTCTGGCATCAACAAGGCATTTCCGCCCACAGAACTGCCGCTCACTGGATGTTTTTTCTTTTTCGGACCATTCTCTGTAAACCCTAGAGATGGTTGTGCGTGAAAATCCCAGTAGATTAGCAGTTTCTGAAATACTCAGACCAGCCCTTCTGGCACCAACAATCATGCCACGTTCAAAGTCACTTAAATCACCTTTCTTCCCCATACTGATGCTCGGTTTGAACTGCAGGAGGATTGTCTTGACCATGTCTACATGCCTAAATGCACTGAGTTGCCGCCATGTGATTGGCTGCTTCAGAAATTAAGTGTTAACGAGCAGTTGGACAGGTGTACCTAAATAAAGTGGCCGAGTGAGTGTATATATATATATATATATATATATATATATATAATGTTTTAATTGACATTATATATATATATATATATATATATATATAATATATATATAATGTTTTAATTGACATTATATATATATATATATATATATATATATATGTATATATATATATATATATATATATATATATGTTCACATTTTTTAAAATAAATGTATAATAATTTATAAAATACTTCAAATGTTGTTTTTTTTTTTTTTTTACAAATAATCCTGAAAAAATAAATAAATCACCGTTTCCACAAAAATATTGAGCACAACTATTAAAAATATTGATAATAAACAAAATATATTGGCTACCAAATCAGCATACTAAAATGATTTCTGAAAGATCATTTGACACTGAAGACTGGAGTAATAGTTCACTGTCATCGCAAGAATTGTATTTGAAAAATTAAATTGTAAGATTTCACAATATTACTTTATCATAAATGCAGCCTTAGAGCTTAAGACTTCTTTCAAAAAGAAAATAAATTATATATTTTTTTACAGTACATACACACAGAGAGACATATAAATACAGGAAAATGGTTTCCTTCAGAGTCCAGTCCCAGAGAACCTATATCATATCTGCATGAGAATGTGTGGTTGTGAGGCGAGTCAAGAGGCTATAATCTCCGAAAACATTAACGCAATAGTTTGACTATCTTTCTCACGAATGACAAATTGAATCATATTGAACAGTGTATCATTACTCAATTCAGAATTTCATTCAGTGCTCTTCAATAGCGCCATTGCAAAGCACAGTTGCACATCAGCTATGAGGACTAGAACTTCAACGGCACTCGGAGATATGCTTTGTGCATGCATTCAAACATGTTGTAAACATACATGGTAAATACGTTCTGCACTTGCAAACCAATTGCATGCACACGGTAAACACGTACCCTTACAGGTGTGCACACATAGCCTACCTACATACCCTGTACTTACAAAACACACCACCCTAAAAACAACAACGGTTATCAGTGTGTGCATGAAGTTCTCCGGTAAACACACTCTAGTGAATATGTATCTAGGGAACATTTCAGGAGGGATTAAAAAAAGGCCTTCCAACTAATAGCATAATGGAAGATCAATGTATAACAAGATGGAAACTCATGCATAAACAGACGCTGTTACAATTATGCCACAAGATTCTATTTCTACATTAATCATTCATAACTGCGTAGCACACCCTCGTAAACATTCACAATGCTTTCCCTTTCTGTGACTAAATACCTTTCACAATTCATGTCTGGCATCTTCCCTTGTTTTATCATATGTGAGGTTGATAATTACAGAATAAGGACAGCAAGACGACGTGATCATAATCATGGTGTAATTTTTTTTTACACTCTCGCATACATGCAGTGTATGTATGCATGTACATATATATAGCAACACTAATGAACGGCTATGATACCTCAAGCTGCACTTTCTAACTTCATTAGAGCCAAATGTGGATATCAGTGTAGGTATCATTAGGAAAGCTTTTATCAAGTTACAGAATGTGATAAGGTTAATGAGGAGTTTATAAAAGTGTCTCTGGCGGATGGAAAGAGCTGGCAGGGAGGATGAGACCTTAAGCAAAGTATGCTAGTCATTTATTTCATTAGCATGGCCACCTGTACTTTTTTTTGAAAGGCTGAACCTTTTAAAACAAGAAGGTCATGCCAAAAAGTAACACTCAAAAGAGCAGCAGCAGAACTTGGTCATGAAAATCGCGTGCATGTGTTGAGCTGTAGGTCACTGCGTCGTTCTTTACCTACTGCTATAGGTCGCAGTCAGTGGTAAAGTAACATTCCTAGAGCTTCACAGGACAACCGGCGCAAAAGATGAGATGAAGGGAGGAGGGGGGAAATAAACAAATAAATAAATACAGGAATGGAAGAGGGACTGATGAAATGGAGCCAAGTGTGACGACCTGCTGCAAGAGAAGCGGAGTGTGTGTGTGTGAGGGGAAAGAGAAAGCGATCGCACACAAATGCAATAGACGAAGCAACTCACCCTTGCAGCGAGAACGTGCTAGTGAGAGGTGCTGCGACAAGGTGACATAAGGGAATAACATGTGGTCTAAAGACCAAAGGAAAGTAAATTAAAAACCACCTACTGTAAAATCATCAATATGTAGCCGTATATCCCTTTTTTCAGCAGAGCACATGTACTATTACTTGGAGCATGTCCACTGGGAGAAGTTACTATTGTTGAGAATTTCAGAGCAGAAACAAATTTGAAATGAAAAAAGGCAAACATTTTTACAGACATTGTAGTGTTTTTCTATTTTGAAGATGACGTTAAATTTGGACTGAGCCTGATTAGAATAAACATCACGCTATACACACTCACACACACACAACACTTAAATATTGTTTTCAGCACATCTCTTGCTTATGTTCTCTCTCTTTTTTCTTTTTTACACATGAACACTGCACCTGTCTGCATTCGTCTCAGGACTCAAGGTGAAAGATAAGGTTGCTCCGAGACATTTTAAAAGGTAGCCTAAAAATGACGATTCATCTCGCTGGCAGCATGTCTGAGGATGTTATAAAAGGTTTTCTGTGTTCCCAATCCTTCAGTGACTGGACTGTACGTCCTTGGAGCTTTTCAAAAATCCCATGTTTATTGAAATGATTTAAAAACTTGCCAATAACTACATCTTTACACAGGAAAATATACTGTAGAAGCAAGACTGGGGGGATTCATAGAAACACGCTGCCTGTGACAGACCGTATGGATGCAATGTGAGCCTTAGCCAGCTCCCTTGATGCTCTGACGGTGTTTAGAAATGTAAATGTGCTGGGATGTAAATTCTAGTAAAAGTGTTTGCACGTAGCACAGGAAGGGAAAGTGATTGAGCTAGTAATCGGTTCCGATGAACGGAACCATTTGCATCATAGATGGATGCATCGTAACTTTAACTCTCACTCTCTCTAGAACCTTCATCTTTATTCAGGTCCCCTTTGAGTTGTTTTGAAATGATTGGAAATGATATACATCTGTAGTCACTGATGTGAGAAAGCACAAGTTTGATAGTGATCAAGTGGCTTGGGACAGCGACTGCTCGTTCAGTCGATCACATAAGATCTGGATTCGGTCTCTTTGCTCAGATTAATTCCCGTCAAAAGGATTGGAATGTTGTCCCAGGTGTTGCCCACCCATAAAATTTGGTCATGTGTCCCCGGGATTTAAGCAACGACCCCGCGTGCAATTATGGTAAATTATAGAAACCAGTTTTGTACCATTGAAAAGGAGGCATCACCTTGTAATGTTTAACATTTTGACATCAAAATGTGTCAGACCAACATGCATTCAAAAACCATCATTAACAAAACAAAAAGAGCATGCCAATTCGAGACCACACAGCGATGAGGGATCTCTGATGTTGAGGACACATCAGTTGCAGATATATTGAACTGTAATTGCATCAGGAGGAAATGTTTATAAAGTAGGAATTTCTTCAGGCTGAAGCAATATAAGTGGCAGGAACACAAGCATTAGGCCCCGAATCCAGGCGCAATATTGCGAGAGACCCAGGGCGAGAGAAACATTGATGTAATTTCAATATTTGAAATTGGCAAGTTTAATTTAGAGTAAGAACAAGCCAATAAGCTGAGAAAATAGCAAATACAAGAGAGAAAATTACCTTGCAGGATGAAAAAAGTGAAAAGACTTAAGGAATGTATAAAGTAATCTCCAAGTGGAAATTAGAAATCAACCCACAGAAAAGGGAATAACAGAAAAGAAATATTACTGTCCACTCTCTAAATCAATATAAAATTGCTATGAGACAGAATTACCATGGTAACTCAAGTAAAGAATGAAGCAATTCTTTTTTTTTTATAAAAACTGGTGCCTGAAGCTCCAAGTTTTATTACAGCGGCAGACAGATCAGGGGTCTAGTATTCATTTGAAACATTGCATTTCAAATACATGCATTAGGACCGAACCGATTTCATTGGTCAGTCGACACGCATGGCTCGTAAATTAAACGTTGAGCGGTAACCAAGGATTTATCATCAGGATGAAGAATAGAATGGTGTTCTTTTTCTTCACCAGGTTCTAGGGAACCCAGCGATGCGAATGATCAATCCTGAACAAGTCCACAATGAGGACCCAATTATTCCTCCCAATCCAGATAGTTTTAAATACCTTGAAGGAAAAGAAAATGTCTGAATAGCGTATTCCTCCAGAGAGAATTAAAAGTCAACCGAGAGCTTCTTTTATTTAAGGTAGTCATGAAAAGGAGTTGTGCTTGTTCTGTACCTTAACACATTTCCCCACTCCCTCCTCAAAGTCATGGTAAGAAAGTACAAGAGCAAGTATGGTATCATGTGGCCTGAAAGCAGTACACCTTATTTTTGCAAGGATCAAGATACAGTGCAAGGACCACTGATGACAAAGCCTGCAATGCTGAAATGTGAAAGGATTGATGGTTTGGGAAGGCAGTGTAATAGTAGTACAATAGCGAGAGTGTGCAAAACCCCGTCACAAGCCCCACATTGCTCTACTTTCAATCTCCTGCGCTTAGTACATCGCATAGACGCTGAATGACCCAATATTTCACATAGAAAAATTTACACATTTTGAAACTTCCTAATAAAGCTTCTAACAGAGCAGGGGGAATTTTAGGTCAGAAAACTAAAGCAAGCTTAGAGTATAGTAAAAATTACTTTGTATCCTACTTTGAGGATGTCGGATAGAAGGTAACAGGATAATTCTTCTATTGCTGAACTTAGTAATTTCACAGTCACATTGAGACCCTTTGAAAGTTTTGTTATGTAAACCAAATACAGAACAGACACTGACATCTGTACCTTTCAGAATTGTTACAAAACCGCAACCATAAAACATTTTGTTTGAAGAACATTTCTAAATCTGAAATATCACAATGCACCAGCAAGTTCATAAGTACAGAGGATCTGTTGACTTATGTATGGGTGATGTTAACTAACATGAGGGTAGTGCATATGGTTGTATTTTTTCACAAGGCTCAGTTCAATTCATCACTAGCTTCCCTCACTTTGAATCCAGTACAAGCTGTACCAAACTATGAGGGTACTATACCTCAACTGATATATTTAGTTAAGTGTGTGTGTGTGTGTGTGTGTGTGTGTGTGTGTGTGTGTGTGTGAGAGAGTGAGTGAGTGAGTGAGTGAGTGAGAGCAGATCCAAGCTGCCTCCCCATCCCTGCCAAAATGCCAGCGCAGTTGGTCGGCACCAGCAAGCAAAGGGTGAAGCTTTTAGGCAATGAGCAGCAGGTGATCTAAGCTTTTCTGTAAGTCCTAATGCTCCTAAAAGCCACTCTCCCTGCTTCTGTAATTGGGCATCAGTAGTTAATGTAGTATTGACTGCATTACATGCTCCTGTGCATCCTCTCCTACTAATGCCATTTGCATCACCTTGTACATTTACCATATTGCTTAGCCAATAGCTGTTAAAAGCAATCTCAATCATGAATCATATGGGGAACTTTTAGCAAGACAGACATCCAAAGGAGACAATTTACAGTTGAGTTAATCTGGGTACATTAGCGCAACATGGATTGAGCGAGACAGACCAATTTATGTTTCTACGGCAATCCCTTTATTGGTTTTTAGATGGGTTAGTGAAAGGATGGTTGGCTCAAAGAGATATGAAATATCCATTTTCAAACATAAATATGGGCCTGAAATGCAAGCCATTACTTTAGAGGGGAAAGGGCCCCTGGCTAAAACTAAATGTGTGCGTGATGACAATATTCCATAAAAGATGACAGGAAAGGCATTTTTAGGTCAGAGACGCTTTGTAAGAGATTTTTTTTCCTCTCTCAACACTGTTACAGAAACATATCAGAATAAAATAAGCGGGATTCAGCTTCACCAAAACTTGTCAGCACAACAAGCTCCAAAAGAAAAGTTTATAAACGGTTTCCATAGGAACCAGAGTGCAGCGTTTATATACGTGCATTGTTCATGTGCCTGTAAAAACACAAAAATGCCTACAAACTAAATACTCTATCAGTTTGGTGATAAAATAGTCCTCGATTACACTTATCATCAGTATGGGTTAAGGTTCAAATGCTCTCACCTGTGAGCGAGGGCAGCCGCTGCGAATGAAACATCTCC
The DNA here is from genome assembly GCA_030378365.1 of Hybognathus amarus. Classification (NCBI taxonomy): domain Eukaryota; kingdom Metazoa; phylum Chordata; class Actinopteri; order Cypriniformes; family Leuciscidae; genus Hybognathus; species Hybognathus amarus. Next base: position 132,075 of record JAQIUQ010003697.1, on the reverse strand, counting down.
GTAACTTCACAGATTTGCACGAGCGCTAACTGATAACTGCGGTGAATAGCGACGTTGGTTCAGCTCTGTCTACGTCTTTTAAACAGATAACATCATATTTCATGCACGGGGACTGTAGAGAATTTCACCGCATTCTGCATGTCTCTCCCGACTCGAAGTCTTTCAGAGTAGCCTGTCCGTACGCGCTCCCTCCCTCATGTAAACCTGACGAGCGAATGTGACCGTTTGATGACAAACGAACTGGAACATGAAAGTGCCGTTCGAAGAGAAAATGGACGCTAAATATTGCATTTCCTTACTGTCCCGCGTTCTTCATAGTCGTAGGTACCATATGAATGCACTAATAATCATCCGTGCACTTACCCTCTTCCTTGTCTAACACCATCGTCCTGAGGAGCGAGGAGTCCGGCTCCAGGCGATCCGTTCTCGGCTCCAGCACACTTCTGCGCGCGCCGCTCGCGTCTCTGAGAAGAAATTGCTTTGCAACAAGAAAATAATAATCGTCCGTGTTGTGTTGTTGCCACAAGCTTTAATTATACAGGCTCGTCTGTGTGGTTTTCCGCTGTTCAGAGACGGAAAGCCATTTAGAGTAGCATATGCGTGTCTGTTGTTCTGTTCTTTAATGTATTTCGGAGATTATATGCAGCGATGTCCCCCAGTTGTGTTCGTGGACGCAGCGCCTCGGTAATATCCACGCTTGCAATTAACGATGTCTAAAACTAAAGTGAGACGCCACGGTGCATTCCATGCGAAAATGAAACGACTACTCTAACTCAAATCTAATTTCAAACACCCGTTTAAATTGAGCTGCCGCGAAGAAGCTCTCGGAGTAGAAACGTGGTCCTCCCAGTTCTCATTTGCTCCGAAACTGTAACTATATTCAAGAAATCCAATTCTGAGGCTGACAACTCCTAACAGCATGCTCGCGCTGCCTTTCTCACCCAATTTATGCGCTCCGCGCGCTCCTGCTACTGAATAAATGCGCGCGCTTCCCAGAGAGCCACGGATTCCCCTGTTAATTAAATCAATTCATTATGCTCAGATCTGATTAGCAGCCCTTCCCCCCTCTTTGAATCAATTATTCAATACACAAACATAATTGCTTGTGCCAGAGGTGTCTAAGTATTAGCTTATTTAACTCCAAGGACACTAATTACCCCTAGGGCAAGGGAACTTTTCTCATTAATTCTGACAAAACACAAAAGCACAGCTAAGGGAAAGTGTGTGGATGTGATGTATGTGGAAGTGTCTCACATGGGGATGTGTGTGTATGTGTGTTCTTGTGTGATTGTGATGTGTTATAAATAGAGAAAAGAGGGTTTGAGCTATTGAAACGTTTTGAACTATGCTTCTGATCTAATTCGTTCACATTCTTCATTATCGTCATTATAATATTTCCACTGGATGTGTATGATCGGCTGAGACGACTCACTTTCCATATTCAGATAAACATTCATTTTGAGAGCAACAACACAACAGATGGGCTGTGTTTTGATTAGCGGTGAGATAGGAGACTGCGTTTGGCTCTGGTAATATAATTGTTAGCTGTTACTTTGCTGATAAAAGTGTTACTGTTTCATGGTGGGCAATTTGTGTGGTTTTCACCTGCCCTGCAGAGACTCTTAACCAATCAAGTCAGAGATCCACCCGAGATTAACCATTAGGGGAGATTACAAGTGCTCTGTTTGCTAGCAAGTAGTCTGGCATGCTAGTTTTCCTCTACTTTTATTTTACATCCCTGTCAAAGTAAGAGATGAACAAAAGGTGCCTCTTTTAATGTCTTTGAGATCTGGATCTCCCTGAAGGTGATGCATAGACATAAATGATGAAATCGTAATTCATATCTACTATGCCCCCAGACATTCATTCGTAGTTTAATTCAAACTATAGGCTGTCGCAGACCTTAGCAGATTGGGACATTAGCGCTGCCCCATTGTTTGAGCCTTTGCACTCTGCCTCTCTTGCTTGACATGTCTGACTTTTCATTTCTGCAGTGTGATAGATGGATGACTTTTGATCACAAATGTATGTCGGCTGACCTCTTGCAGAAGTAAATGACACCCAATTATTCCAATCACAAAGAAGAAACTGAGGGAACGAGGAAAGCGCGGCCTCTTGTTGTTGAATGCTGGACTACAAAAGGCCTCCTGACAGTTAAATGGGAAAACAATAACATGGCCGGTCTGCTATGGTGTTATAAAAACCCACACTTCTTACAAAGAGAAAGATTCATCTGATTAAATATGAACACAAATTATGTTCTATTTTCAAAGGGTCATTTTTGGACTGACAGCGAGATGTAAGCCTATAGAGTGGTTCATTATTAGAAAACATCAGGTTGTGATATTCTGGCTTTCTTATGAAGCCCTCTGAGGAATTACTTTGAGTGCAGTGACACGTATCATGCTTCCCTTCTGAGCTGATGGTCAGTGATGGAGCGATCCATTGTTTCTCTTTTTATTAGGAGGCCTAAGAGTGTGTCCGTGTTCTACGGCACACTGCATACGGGGTCAGCTGTGACTGGAAACCACCCTGGAGTGTGGGCCTTGTGTTGCTAAGTTAATTAAAATTCATTTTTGATTGGGAATTAAGCAGGCCCATCTATTTACTGCTGGGGCTCACATTCAGCCAGTTCAAAAACACAGCACAGTAATTAACCCCACCTAATCAGATAGCATAGAGCCGAGTTGGGTTCCCATTTATCCTGGGGCAAACAATCAGTGGATGGTAGAGTCAGGGAGAGGTTGAACACGAGCCTCTCCTATATTTCATAATGGTTAAGCTGATTATAAACCAATATCAGACATGGTACTTTTCTCTAACTGCGTTCAATGGAAAGTCCTGCTTGGAGGAGAGACTCGGAGAGGCTTGTCGTGATGATATCTGATAAATGAGATAAATGAAGCACATGATAGATGGTGTTTGCTTACATTGACTTAAATGAATTCAAATACCAGTTGAAAGTTGTCCTCATATCCTTTCATTTGATGGACAGCACTCAAGATTTTTATTTCATGTGTGACTGATCCTTCATTGCTCTTATCATTGTAATTGGTTTCCCAGGATGTATGTTTTCTTCCTGTCTTTTTGGGCGCATCCTGGGTACATTTTGTATGGTATAATGGATATAGTAACTTATTTACTATTACAATGCAATACTTTTAATGTTCCACAGGACCACATCAGGTTGAAGCAGTGGACAATAGTTGTTTGTTTACTCTTCTGACAGTTTGTGTAGCCCCTCCTAGTGGTTGCATAATGCATGTGCACTTTTAAGTGAACAAGCAAGAGCCTTTTTCTTTCAGCTCTCCTTCCTGTTACAACAATGTATTACATTTAAACCACGAAACTGCCCGTGACCTTAGAGAGCCTTACTACTTGAATATGCTCCTCAATGTTTGATTGCACGAAACGGCAATTTGCAGTCCACCTTCTCATAACAAATGGGACTAGTCAAAAATAGCTTAGGTGTCATTTGGGGGCAAAGAATCCTCTTCCCAAACATTTAATCCAACTTTAATCCCAGTCATTAAGAATTAGACATGCAGAGCTGTCCGGCCGTGCCTCTAAATTACAATCAAACGGTTACCAATTACACAAATTATTGATGGTAGATTCTCTTTTCAACTGCAAATTAAGGCTATTAAGAAAGGCTCCTTTTTAATGCAAAAGTGACTAATTAACCAACGGATGGGAAGTCTGCAGCCCAGATATCAAAAAAGTGCTCGGCGCACATTGCAGAAACACAAGGGAACCAATTAGTTTAATTATCAAAACAGCTAATTAAAATTGCACAGTTCCTAATTAGTTCTTTGCTTTTGCCTCTAATTGACAGTATGGAGATAAATGGGCTGCCGATGAAAAAGAGAGAGAGAGGGAGAGAGAAGGGGAGAGGAGAAAAACAGCAGAAACTTGTGCAGAATATTTATGCTGACTTTATCTCCGTCTGTGTGGCAGCCCTTGAAAGTGGAAAATTAATGACCTTAATTCCCAAACTGTTTTCCTTCTAACGGTGCTCCCCTCCATGCTCCCGGTACACTCGCCTTTGTATGGGGTTTGCCACCCTGCCAACTACTGGAATAGGGAAAAGGAGGACTTGGGGGTGGGAAGGAGCCACCAATTCTCCTCCCAATGTGACAGCTCCCACCTAACAATAGAGCGAGATGAAAGAGTGGAGCAGATGTGACCACTGGGATTGTGGCATCATGGGACTGCAACTTCATCGCTCTTTTTTTTTTTTAAGGGCTTCTGACATCTTTTCCGAGCACTAATTTGTCCCATAAAAAGAGAAGTCTGCTGGGCTGCAGATAAAAGACATTTGATGGAGGAAAATGTGCTTTTATTGAATGTTCAAATGCCAGATGAATAATTGCTCTCCAAAATGTATTTATTTTCAGATTCATTTTCCCATTAAAGGTTCTCTATGGAACTTTTTTTATAAAATGAATCCTTTTTTTATTGCCTGTGTTTGAAGGGGTTGTAATCACACATTGCAATGATCCACTTTTCGGGTTTTGCTATTACCTCTGAAGGCCAATATTCATATTTATATGTGAGGTCTCCGGGTCGGATTCCCTGTGAAATCCATCGGATGTGACGTGCATGCGCGCTCCCGAGCCTCTCTATCATACAGTCTATGCGACCCATAGACAGTAAAAGAAATGGACACAATAACCCCGTTGATTTCAACATGCGAGCAGCGGCACTTCAGCTGAGTCTGATAACTCCGCAAAACGTCCTGCCTCCAGCACAACACAGCCTCCAACACAAACTCCACAAAAATATAATAAACAAAAAAGTTTTATCTGCTGAAGCTCATTAGGCAAAACTTGAATCTGATCGACTCCGGACGCAAACGCGGATCAACATCAGCAACGTATTAGTAGGCTACAACATATTAGTAAACTCTAGTGAAATAGCAAGGTAAACTACATGAAACATGACAAGAATGTTCCAGGATAACAAAAAGTCGGTGCTTTAGGATGTAACTTATTTTATTTACTAGATCTAGTTACTGACTAACGTCACTCATCCACTACTATCATATTGTTTATAATACACATTTCCAGACATGTTTAGTACAGTAATGTCACTTCCTACGATCTTACTGATACACTGAAACTGTTCAGTTTAGTTCACTAACCGTTTTCGTTATCATATTATAGGTTACATTCACCTATGTTGGCATTGCTGATTGTGAAAGATACACGAATAGCCTAGTTAGCGAAATGGCTTATGCTATAACATCGTATGTCGGCTAGACTAAATGCAGTTTACTGTAACATTATCATGGACAAGCACAAAGCATTAGTTCAACGTCAAGCTGATAAAAATAGGCTATTATTGTACCTGCAGTGGGAGTTTACATTAGTTTCCAGCATGTTGTGTGATTAGTTCGCCGTTGCGTTGAAAGTCTCCGTGTGGCTGGTAGCGAATGCTCGCTCTTGAGATCTAGCACGCACATGGGCACGAGCGCTCTTGTTGCATTCTGAAACATCACCACTAGAGGCCGCTAAAAACTCCATAGAGTACCTTTAAGTGACCAATGTCTAGTGTCTTACTGTGTTTTATATGAAAGCCTTCCTGCTGTTGGTACCTTCTCTTTAAAGGCAGTTGAAGCTTAAAAGCAACGATGGATCCCGCTACACGAATCTTGAATGACCGCCATTTGATTTTGAAGACAGTGTTTAGAGTGCGCCAGACACACACCGGCCCTGTGCTCTGGAAAGGCCTGGACCTGGCTGTAATCCTGCCTATGTATCCCCTCACATGTCACTGTCACAACAACCCCCTTCACATTAGAAGATAAGCATCTACTAATCAGTTTACTCAGGGGCCTGTGTTAAAATGTAAATTACATTAATGCTCAAATTATGCATTATCGTAGTCAGTGATGCCTGGCCCATAGCCTGCATAATGTTCCCATCATTTGGATACAATCTTTTTAGGTTTGTTGTCAGTGCGCACTGATTTCCCCCGGTCTGGTCAGCATCAAGTGCGATACATCAGTAGGCTAGCATGTAGGACATCATAAGAGAGTCACCATTTCTGAATTAGAAAGAGAGCAGCTTTTTAGCGGAGCGGCTCTAAAAGGTTGCGGTAATAACATGTTGGTTTCTTTTGCCTAGCACTTGTCCATGGAGAAAGACATTTCTGCTCTTTGCATTAATATTTCGGTGCTGGCGGTTGGAAAATTGCATAGGTATTAATTTACTTGTAATCCCAGTGAGTCAAAGTGGATTGCCTGAAGAGCTTTTAGGAACAACATTCGAAATGTGATTTATCTGTCCTCTTCCTGGCCATTTGGAAATTGCACCCTGAAGAGACCCTCGTGTTGCAGAAGCTCTTTTTGCCCAGAGGAACCCGCTGCCCATGACTAACAAAGACACACGCTCTTGGCTAATTGATTGTCTTCTGTTTTATTTATGGAAAGGCGGTAATTAGTGGCCAGCATAATGTACGCCCTTCATTAGCACTTGGGTACCACTATGGATTTCACTGCTTTGTTTTAGATGTGCACACCATTAGGAGCAAACAAAAGATGAGAATTTATTAGCTCGGGCTCTTGTAAATATCCCTGAAATGTCTGTGTGCCTTTAAGGGGAGAGCGCAAGGCCTGTAAAACTTCTCTCAGCGCTTGCTCAGTGATTCCATTCGCGAGACGGAATACGTTAAGGAAAAAACGGTATAAATTTAATTTTAATTGTTTTGTACACACGCCAGTGAAAAGGAACTGATTGGACACAGTTCACAGACAGTATATTAATATGTTATTTTCATATGTTAATTGGTTTGCATAATCTTTCCCGTGCCTGGTTCTCAGAGTACCTGGCACTGAGAAGGGACCTAGAGAGAGAGAAAAGGATGACTCCAATTTACATAAAATCAGACTCTCCGAACATTAAATAATAATGCGTCTGCAAGCCGAAGGTGTGTTCAGTTAGCAGAAAGCACATTTCTATAATTTATACGCCAGCTGTTTCGATGCTTTTCAGTCCATTTGCCTCCCTGCCTGCATTTAATGAAATCTTGTTACTAGAGAATTGACTGGGTCTGAATTGAGATTTTAATCCCACTGACGTTGTGACATGGAAATGCACACTGGTGGGAACTTTTAATGGAGGATCTTGTAATCAGAAGACACTTGTATTCAGCTCCCTTACAATAATGAATCTCATCAAATGCTCCGGGCCCGGGCTGTGTGCGTAGGGGCTCAAATTTCAAGGTTTTTGACCATCCCCATTCGAGACATTCCTTGGGGAGAGTGTGATTACTCAAGTTTAGCAGTTTATTGCCTCATCTTTCAATAGCCACTGAAGCACAAAATTCTCATCTAGGTTACTCGTTTTCTTCTTCCTTTACTTGAAGAGCAGGCCAATATAGACTGCAGAACAGCTGGTGACATCTACCATGTGGAATGCTATTGTGATGAACACCCTTGATGTTCAGCTTATATTTGCATTATCATCATCAGGCGGTGTAGATATATATTACATGTTTATTATGCAGCACTCCCAAATACTTGATTCTAATTAGACAATTGTGGAATACATCGTCTGACATACATCGTGACAATGAATATTAAATTGTAGTATTATACAGCATAACTGGCTACTGAAGGCCACAGTTGGTAAAACCTCATAACTCCACCCCGCCTTATCTCTATGAAGTGTGGCACAATTTGGGACTACCTTAGCTTGTTTGCAATGCAAGGGTAAATAAGGAACTGGTCGATATATATATAGATATATATATATATATATATATATATATATATATATATATATACATATATATATATATGACTAGACTAGACTATGACTGACTGACTTTTTTTTTACTAGGAGCGCTGTTGCCCCTGACTGAAAATTTTAGGAGCGCAAGCAGAAAATTTAGGGGCACACCAGCTTGCAATGCAGTTATTCAAATTTCCCCCAAATAACTCTAATACTAACAAATTCTTTAATAATGAATAGACTTAACATTATTATTTGCTTTTTTTATTTTAAGTTCACAGGGCTCCAGACTGAAATTTGATGGCAGCACCACCTCAAATGAGAACTCATATCGAAGTTCTACAAAAAAAAAACAAAGCTTAATTTAGGGTGTAGATGAAATTAACTTTAATAATTATCATTTATAATGTCTTAATATTAATTAAAAAACATGTATATTAAGGAGTGAAAATAGCCAATAAACATCCTACTGTTTACAATGGTATTATTATTTTCTTTTTTAAATAAGTGTTTAAATAAAGAGTTTTCCAACATCTTAATTTTTTAACAAAAAACATGTTGGTCATCACATTAAAAATACAAAAAAATAAAACATTTACAGTATATATGATATTAGGGTTTTGAAGTGCTGGAAAAAAAATGTGTAGTAGGTTACTTGTAAGCGTTTGACTATTTCTGTCACATTACCATTTTTATGGTTATAGTTAAGTTATTACATTAGCCTAAATCCATGGTTTCCACATCAGCGCTGTTTGGTCTGATATCAATGGTTTATAACAGAACTCTGCGCTGAATCAGAATGTTTCTCACTGGTTCTGTAGTGATGATGTTATTAATTCTGAGGCAAATTCAATGGATTTCTTCATTAAATCTCCTAGTAACAGTGTCGCTTGATTGAGCTCGGCCCGCGACTGGCAAGTTCGGGGCTTTATTTTACTGTCAGTGGTTCGGGACATTGCTCCATAGATATATGTAAGAAAGGCTATGCACTGCTCTGTCTATTATTGGTCCAAACTAATAAACGTCCGCATATATGAGTAGCGGATTTTCGTTCCACTTTCATTTTGTTTGCATTCGCTGCTAGGTAACGAGTCGATAGATCGCTTATTGCTCAGACGCACATAGCAGGTTGTGATATTTGAATCCGTCTCCTTCCCACGAACGTTTACGCGCGCTATTCTTGTCACGGATTAATTGCCCTATCCACGCTTAACCATGCGTTTAACGTTTGTCAAATTTACTGGTCGCACATGTGTCGCGCACACTCAAATTTTGGTCGCAAAATGTGACCATTTGGTCGCAGTCTGGAGCCCTGCTAAAGTGATCACAAGCACCATGTCTTGCTCACCCAACATTGTATTGTACAGCTGTTAGTTTGTTCCACCATGAATCCATTGATGTCATAGAAAGTTCTCCAAGACTTTTTGAGGGCAGTCCATCAGCCTTGCGTTGCTGTGTGGAGATCATGCAGGGACACCAGGGTTGTAGTAGAGGACGGATTTGTCCATGTTTCTCCTGGAGGTCTACTGCAGATCAATCACTGCAGAGCTGCTCCCACTGGGACTCTCAGTAACATCCACTGATTGCTTTCTGTGGTGGAGGCTGTTAAGTGGGAGCCGTATGATGGGCTCATGGACAACACTTAACGATCAATCAGCAAGGTCCAGACCTATTTCCAACTGCATACAAAGGCCGTCCTACACACCACACACATTCAGTTGGAGAACCATTCAGGTGGTAAGAAGTGTTTAAGAATCACCAGGAAGAGAGCCTCTATCAGCGGTGGAGTGGGGAGTGATGGAGGTTTGTAGTGGACAAGGACGCGCTATTTGTATTCAGTTTGGTGAATGTTTGGTCATTATTTATAATAGGGAGATTTGAAAGTTGATATTTTGTTTTGAATGGTGTTCTGAGAGCATGACCTTCAAAGAGTCAGTGTACGTTTCAGCTGGCACTTGATGAGTAGAGCTTGTCTTTGGGATTGGCAGGCATTCTGTTGTTTCCTACCAATTTAAATACACCAGACAAACAAAGCTCTGCAAAAAAGCAAAATGCATTTACCCGAGCAGAAATACTTGATGCACTGCTTGTGCGAAAGACTTTACCACAAAACATAATGAACTGTAACAACCAGTACCATGTCTTCAAGAATGCTGTTGCGCTGTGCAGTACTTCTGCAATTGTTGAGAATAGTCAAATGCGTTACGGTCAAATCTATACTGTAGGCCTTACTTTAAATGTATCGTAAGTGCCTCCATAGAGCAGATGAAGCTCTAATGGCAAGAGAGCTACTTGAAGTTTTCCCATTGATTAAGGATTCCATTGACTTAATGAACCTTGTGCCTTCTATCAGACAAGCAGCCAATAAGTTCTAATCTCCCAAACAGATGTCAGGCACAGACTAGCTATAAATGAATTGATCTGCTCATCTTTCACAAATGGGAAAATGGCAAAGTATTGATATGACTCCCAGCATGGTGATGGATCAGGGGTGGTGTTAAAACATGATCCATTGACCAGGAAGTGATTGCACAAATCAAGCAGTAATGCTAATTTTCTAGAAGCCTTCAAAGGGATTTGAGATGAAGCGAAGGGACAATTTTCTATTCTTTTACTGCAAATGTAGTTTCATTGAGTATGGGTTGTTTATTCTGGATGGGAAAGTGATGCAGAATATGACATGTTTTGTATTCCCCTGATTCTATATATATGATATATTTTTTCTTCAAAAATAATGTCTGTTAGATGATGAAACCTAATAAGCAGCATCAGCAAAAAGATGCGTGAATCTTTTTAACATGACTGTTTCAATGTAGCTGAGAGAAAATATATGAGTCTGTCCTTTTTGTGCATTTTCTGTGCCCTGAAACCAGCCGCGTTTTGAGTTATTAAGATTATAGTTATTAGACTTGGCTTGCTTGGATTCCTATGAAATCTTGGGAAGATTTATACAGCCTCCTGCTGTATTTTCTCTCAGTCACTGCAAGAAGATCAAGTTTTGAATTAGAACAACTGCTTATTTAATAGAAACTGAAACAATCTCTTCCCTGCTAATCTTTCTCGATTTGCTTGTCAGAAATGTTAATCTTTCCTGTGGCCTGCAATAATGAGCCTGCTTTATTGGTCAAAGGCCATAATCATTTGAGCTCTTGCTTTATAAACTCATTTCTGGAGACTGACATTGTGATAGAGGCACGAATAATAAATCATAAACGGGTCCTCCAAGAAGATTGTATTGTAAATGTCAAACCACACAGGAAATTGTAATTAAAGAAAGGAAATTGCCTCAAAGAACCACCTGATTTTGAAACGAGCTAAGCATGGAATTTTGTAAGCATTTAATTATGGTTCAATTTGCCCAGACTGTTATTTTTTTCTCTCTTTGTTCATCTTTCTCTTTTGGACTTATTATTCTTTCCTCTTCTTCACAGTCACTCAGCATGAGTTGCTGAAAAGAGGATCAAGAAGAGAGCTTAATTCTCTATGCTTTCATTCACAACCAGAGTGATTATTTCATAAAATATTTTGTTCTGTCATTATCCAGTGCTTTAGAACCAAAAGGAACACATTTAGCTGCTGCACATCTTCAATATTAGATGACTTCTTTTTATGCTCTTATCACATAAAGTTATATCTGAAATTTGTATACATAAATTAGCGATATTTTTTATTGAAAGCACAGAATTAGAAACAACAATAAAACTTTATTCATTCTTTATGTGTTGATAAACTACTTAATTGTTTTTGTACATGTGTTCAGCATTAGCATTGATACATGGCTCTCTAGAATACTTGATTCTGATTGGTCAGTCATGCCATCTAGTAATCAATTATTTAATCAGTCTCCATGGCAACGCTGTACATCTGTTCTTTTGTAAAGTGCAGCTCATACAAACACAAATGTCACCAGTTGTGCATCTCAATAACCAACTGTTCTAAAAATGGACTCCTGGGATTTCAGTATAGGGTTAGTTCACCCAAAATTAAAATTAAGTCATTAATTACTCACCCCATGCTGTACCAACCCTGTAAGACCTTCTTTCAAGATATTTCCATGGCACATGCGCGAGAATTGCGTTATTTTTCTACTACTTCTTGAGCAATTCTCACGCATTCGTCATGGAAATCTCTTGAACTCTCAACTCAGGCCCAGAAGGAAGAAAAGGAATAGTCGAATAAGTAGTTATTTTTGTTTTATTTCCGCACAAAAAGTATTCTCGTCGCTCTGATAAACTTATAGTTGAGCCACTAGTCACATGGAATATTTAAACATTTTCTTCAATGACTTTCTGGGCCGTCAAGTTTCAATCCTTTAGGAGCCTATGTAGCAATGATCCACCTCTCAAATGTAATCAAAAATATCTTAATTTGTGTTCCGAAGGTTTTGCGGGGTTGGTACAGCATGGGGGTGAGTAATTAATGACTCAGTTTTCATTTTTGGGTGAACTAACCCTTTAATTTTACTGTAATAATGTTATTTCCCTTGTTGCTATGCTCAATGTTTTGTACATTGTGATGGACTGGAAAACAATATAAAAAATAATATGCTATATAATATAAAATGTAATTTATAATACCTCTTCTATATTCATGTCCATATATTAATTTATATGGTGATGAGCCATGTAATAAGTAGGATACGGTAATGTACTGTCAGTCGAGTTGCCACTTTGAAAACATTGCTTGATTTGTGCAGCATAGCAGCATTAATGTCAAGACTTTTATGGCAGGACTATCTGTTGGTCAAAAGTTATTTGCATATATATTATATTACTTTTGCAATTCCGTTTAGTGCCTCTAGTGGCGCAGACATTGCACACTCCACTAACTATAGACTTCAGTCATCTGACATATCAGAAGACCTCATTCTCACATGTTGTGGTGGAGGGAGGGGTGTGACAGATAGCAGTGAGTGTGTCTGAGAGAGAAAGATCTGGTCTTGAAGTGGCTATCTACCCACACTCCTTAGCCCTGTGCAGCGATGTCAACCAGCCCCTCTGCTAGTCAGACTGAGTGAAGAGGAACAACAGAAATTTCAACTGAGAAGATCAATTATAGATAGAAGGAAATGAATGGGAAAAGTAATTTAATAAATTATTGAGTTGATGTCTTATATCATCTACAGAAGCAAATGAAAAATTAGATTGTGTATTTGGATGAAACTGGATTTTTAAAAGGGCTCAGAAAACATATTTAATTAGAAAAAGAAAAAAAAGATGGTGATTGGTATGGTTACACAAGGAGGAAAATTAATAGGTGGAAGAGAGATAGTGAGACATATGCCCAAGAGAAGATGTCATGGACAGGAACACCAGAAAGTGAGACTGCAGTTTAGACAAGAGTGTGTGGAGTGAATTTATTTCTTTTTCAACTCCTGAGGCAGGACATTGCAAATGAGTTAGCATTTGCCATAAATTCTTAGATTACCATGTATTCTGTTTTCAAATCTCATATACAGAAATACAGTGTCTGTAAACTTATAAACACCAGCCGTAGCAGAAAAATAGCCTCGGTTAATGTCAACGTGACTTCATTTTTTGTTTTCTACGTACTGTCCCCAACCCAAACACATGTATCTAAACATAAAAGAGGACACTCTGATTTACCCATCAGCCCCAGGAAAAAGTAAACAGCAAAAGTAATTAAAAGGGAGTAACTTGAAAGTTGAAAGTGGATTTCTCCTCTGTTTGAACCAGCGCATGAGTTATAGTGCAGATGAGGGAGGAGAGGGGAAGTAAGGAAGACTAATTATGCGTTCTTCTGAGTGGCTTCTTTGGGACAAGGCGGTGTAGTACGAGGAATGCAAATTGCGACTGTTTCTAGGTGAGGTGCGCCACAGTCACAGTTCGTGTTGGGACCCACAGTGTTCTCAAAAAGGCCTTTGTCTTCCCATTCCCAAGAGACCAGCTCAACGAACGGTATTATCGGCATTGCTATGTTGTTTATGCAGAAAAAATGTCACTATTTATAAGATGAAAGGCTATCTTCAGGGAATGAAAGAATTATTTGTATTTTTTTACCAGTTAATTGGTGTTCTGAGATACTTTCTTGTCGCCATCTCCCTTGTGGTTTTGATATTAGTGTATTTACTGGATTGCAGTGAGTTTCTGGAGCATTATATTCAAGGTGATGTATTTGTCAGTGTTTTGACCTCAGTTGATTCAATGAATGCCAAGTTCAAGTGTCCTATTCAGGCAGAGTTTCAACAATGGAGCATAATACTGATTTTTATAAGTTCCTTTTGTACTTGCTAGTGAAAATGACCGATGCTGCAGGAAATTTTTTCTTAAGTTCAACCATTTGATCCAGGCAATCAGGATATTTTCTCTAGAATTCAACTGCATTAGTTCCTACAGTAATCAGAAGCTCAGTACAAATGCAAGACCGCTTCTTGGACATGAGAACAATCTTGTAATTGTGAAATGCTACTCAAGTATCAATCAATGATAAAAGAAAAAAAAATATGATGATTAAAAGCAACTCCGAGACCTTAATCAAACATAGAAGTCGAGTTGAATTCCAAGCAGCCCTTCAAAGTGAAGCAGCATTTAGATACAGATTTGCACAAGAGCAATCTATAGCGCCGCTTTGTTGTTTTTCTATCACGAGATTCAAAAGGGGAAGAAAATCTATTAACTTCTGATTAACATGTACTCAGTCGCGTCACAAATACTTGTGATTCAAGTGTGAATAGATTGTCGCTGCCATTAGATATGAGTTTATGCAGGTGTTGGCCACAGTCAGTGCTTGTGTGGGTGTCTTCAGGCGGGCCCGGAGTCGAAATGGTGATAATATAAAAATGCGCGAATCCGCTAATGAGACCCTCTTAATATTCTGCAAATCTAAGCATCATATTATCATAAACGTGCTCACAATTTAGTCAACTCCATTGAGCGGCTGTGCTAGGAAACAAATTGTCCCATTCTTTACGGCGAAATATTTGAAAGCACATGGATCCCTGCCACTGCCGTCAACCTTTTAAAAGCTTGGTGATTGGCACATGAATAGAAAGTGCCTCTTTTGAGCAAACGTACAAGTTCCTGCCAGTGTTGTGAATAGAGCTCTATATTTTACGGTATACCAACAAGATCTCTAATTGCATTCCCGATCAGGCTAATTGAGTTGGATTCCAGTGCAAAGTCACAGTCATAAAGGCTTTCTTAAAAAAAAAAGATGCTTATACGGATGTACTTCAGATGGGCGAATGAGGGGATTGATGCCAACGTCCTTTGTTCTGACATCTGTTAGTGACATCTGATGATTGGTTGGAATGCGGCTTTATATTTTTCCACAGCCAGAGCTAAAATTGAGCTGTGTTTCAGGGTCAGCACTACCATTGTGTCCGTCCATTAGAGGTCACATCTTTTGTCATCTGATTGTGTGTGTGAGTGAATAAGGATCATTACATTAGATCATAAGTTGCTGAAATACAGCCGCCTTAACCTTAGAGTAGCTCTCGCTCCTTCACCGCTGTAATTGAATAACTTACCCACACACAAAAAAACTCTGCTCATCCTTTCGCCTTCTGTGCAGCAACACAGAAAGGGAAAGAAAAGTCTGCTCTGTAACTACCTGGGAAAGCAACCCATCAACAGCTGTTAGAGCTGACTTGAAGGTTAAATATTAGGAAGGAATCCAATTTCTCTTGTCTATTCAGCTCAGCGGTGTGTTAGATTGCAGCTGGAGTGTGCTTAGCGAGTATGGGGATATGAAGTGGGCTAATCAATCCCCTCTGCCTCATTCTCAAATTCCTCTCATATCAGGTCCCTGCCCCCCAGGCAGGCCTTCTGCTTTCCGAAAGCCAATTCCACACGAAATAAGAACTGTGACCTGCAGCTAGAGGGTGAAGTTGAGTTTTCCCTTCATGATTAATCTCTTCTTGGGTGGCTTTCAGAAAAAAAAAAAAAAACAGGGGGAGCAAGAGGGTGGACGTTGGGGGGATATAGTGTAAGAATAAGACAACATGCAAGTTGCTTTGCAACAAACCAAACGCTTTTTCTCTTCTTAAGAACTTTGTATGGCCGAGCAGGCTTATGTCGTCGGGAGCTGCTTGTTTTGATAGGGCTTCATATTGACATTGAGAAAATGAAGTTACAGATGCTACGATTAGACCTGACACTTTTATTGTTGCTTGAACGGGGTAACACTAATGTGCTTTTTACAGTTCCTATTTCTTTTCCGAAGGACTTCACTTGGCTTGGTGTGATGAAGTGATGTATTTGTTATCAACTAACAGGTCTGTGGCAATCGATGTACAGATGTACAAGGCAAGCCGTGTTACTTGGCAACTCTTTATTTTTATTCTCATGGATTTGACTGTACATGTCAACGAATTCATTTTCAAACTATTTTCACATTGGTTTTTATAAAAAAATATCTTTAGATTCTTTAGAATTAGTTATTTATGATAGCTCACAATTAGATAAAAGCAGTTATAAAATCACAAAAAGACATGAAGACAAGCAGAGTGCAGAGTCTTCGGCGAAAGGCAGTATAACCTTAAAGTGCCAATGTAGCATTTTATAGCATATAATGACATCTTTCACTGAAATTGGACCTGTCAGGCACTCATCCATCCAGTTGGATTCTACCTAATGGCCGTTGGTTAGAGTTCAGAAAAATGGTTAAAGTACCACATACCAGCCTAGAGTGTCTGGAAAGCCTTCAGAAATGATGGCTTTTGTTTAGAGATGGAACTTTGAAGGATGTGTGACGCTGAAGTAGTTGAATGTTTAAATGGCACTAGCCAAAAAAGGGTTACAAATTTCAACCAGACTCAGGGATTATATTCTGTAAACATATTGTTGTGCATAATTTTTTTAAGTATCTCTAAACCTTTAGCTTTGCACTTCTCTGAAAGTTCCAGACCGTGATCTCATCCTCTGATTCTGACTGATCTCACATCCCCAGGGCCCTCAGATAGACCCCAAAAATGTGTTCAACGGGATGCTAAATGGCCTCTGGAACCATGTGCATTTTTAATGTCTTAATGATGATCCCATGCTCAGTGTACAAGTGTTACACATACATCCTGTAAATTTTTTAGCATCTAAAACGCTCACTTTGAAAAACAGCCCATTTGCTCGCTACCCCCACCAAACAAATTGGTGGAGAACAACAAAGTTCAATCTACGTTTGAATATTTCTGTGTTCCTCATCTGGCGAGCACTTACAGGAGTGCGTTTTACATCCTGGATATGGTATTGGTCCACGAGGGACGAGAGGAAAGTGGATTTCAACCAGATTGGGGAATCTGCTGCATCCAGCTTTGAGCACCTCTGAGTCAGGCTAAACAGTGGGCACAGTCATCCACACACTGGGCCAAATGGAAGAGTGAAGTAGCAAACACCATGGAGCTACTTAGAGGAGGAGGACTGCAGTTCTGTAAACATGTTCCTCTCATTGGTGTGTGGTCTTAGACACTCATTAAAAATAAAGTGGGTGGATTTGTTGGGGAGCCATTTGTACATGTGCTCTCATGTAAGAGATTTGTTTATAATATGCAGCATTATGGAATTATCGTGTTAGGCGGCCTGGGCCGACTTGATGTCATTTGTGGTCTCTGGAATTTATAGTTATTTCCGTAATAAGATGTACGAAGCCTTAAAGGGCAAAGTGCCTTCTTAAGTCTTAAGTCTAAGGACCATCAAAATAAAGTGTTAGCAGATATTAAGAAAACAGTCTAATAATACTCTAATAAGAGTTGGTTGACGTACAGTAGTTGCTCATAGTTGGTATAATGTCTCAATTGTTTTGCATATTCCTTTTTTTTCAATTTCAATCAAATTTCTTTCATATAGTAGAGGTGCCCTGGAAAGCCAATAGTTTAGCATTCAAAACATGCAGCATGCTAAATATAGTAACAATTAGCATGCTGTTTCAAGTAGGCCAATTATTATTTCCTAATGTCTTAATTTTCTGAATGCATGTTGTTCTGTTTGGGTATGAGTTAATCCATGCATGTATTTCATTTTATATATATATATTAGGGGTGTAATATATATATATATATATATATATATATATATATATATATATATATATATATATATATATATATATATATATATATATATATATATATATATATATATATATATATATATATATATATTAGGGGTGTAATATATATATATATATATATATATATATATATATATATATATATATATATATATATATATATATATATATATATATATATATATATATATATATATTAGGGGTTTAACGGTACATAAAGTCACGGTTTGGTACGGGTTCGGTACAGCAGGAGGGAGAAAACTAAACACAAATTTTTTTATTAAACTGTTTGTTGTTGTTTTTTACAAATGTGTATATGTCTTTAAATTAATTTCTATAATTAATTTCGAAAGATTAAAAAAGAATCTTAGCTAATGCTGTAATCTAAATGGGGCCTTAATTGCACATTACTAATATTAAAGGTTACAATAAACAACAGAGCCCAAATTATTAAAATCAGTTGCTATGTGTTTTTTATATACTAATCACGACTTAAAAAACTAACTGTGAATTGCACATAAAGCAGGTTTTTTATTAACTTCTAAATCTAATTAAAAAAGTTAAGCATTTTTGAAATACCGGTATGATAATTTACACAGTGGCTGCCATAAGTTGTTTTCATGACAAATTTATTGAAACATACATTAAATAATCAAGACATTATTAACAGGTAAAGTAAATATAATGAATAGGTTATTAGAGCATGTAAAAAAAATGCTTCTCTAGAGTTCATTTCTCTTCCAAACTTAACCTGCTGTCGACTCCTAATGCCTGAGGTAAATGTAATGCTACGTGAGATGTTATTCTCAAGTTGTTTTATTGATATCTTTCCACAGTTGAAACACTAGGCCGAGAGATGTAAACATATCGATCATTGTCTCTTCTTATTCTTCTAAACTTTTTACTGATGGCAAACATAGTTGCATTACCATTGCCCTCCTCTAGATCGAGAGTGTGAATAAGTGCAGCCTAATCTGGGCAGCTTTATTTAGATTTGAAGCGTAGATGTCGTAAGACTGACCAGGGTCACCTGACCTCTTGATACCTCCACAGACGTTCATGTGTGTGCAAACATATAGGATGTGCCTAAGTCTACGACACACTGCAGCACTCACACAGACCTTATCTCTGACAGCTAGGCCCCTGGAACTACCACCATATTGATGAATAAAATAGTACCTTTTTCCCAATTAGATTTTCCCAGTGTTGGCACGAAAATGTACTGGCTGGAGAGAGGGGGAGTTAAAAGTGGCCTGGATGTTTGAGCGGTCTGCAAAGACAGCATAAAAGTTCTTCTGGCTCTTAATGATGGGGCTGGGGATGGTGATGATGTTGAAGACTGACACTTTGTCAGAGGCTTTTATGGGCGCAGGGTGAAAGTGCACAGAGACGGTTCCGCCATCACTTCTCACCCTCATTGTCCTCCGTGAGTAATGTACAGAGGAAGAGGAGGAGGAGTGCGATGAAGATGAAGGGCGAAGAGTGGGGAGAGCAGATGCTTCTGTACACAGTGACGGTCGTCTCAGTGCGAGAGCTGAACTGCACTTAGGCCCCATTTGCTTTTAAGGATGTCTGACAGGACGGCTGCCACGTATGATCAAACTCCCCCACCCCCAATGTTCAGTTGTGACAGTTCACTGGGAGAAGGCCTTAATGCACTGTCACCGGCGTTCTCCACTCAGCTGCCTTGATTTACCTCCCCCATCTGTCCTAGTCAGGCAAGACAGGACAGAGAGCAGGACTAATGCTCTGGACCGGGTTAGCATGGGTCATTCTTTAGTTCATTGCACATTAACCAGACTTTTTACATTGCTGCCATTTTAATTCAAGTGATTATTATTACTCACCCTCATGTGGTTCCAAAAGAAAGTCATACAGGTTCAGACTTTTCCATTTTTGTCCTGAGACTTTAACTTAGACTTTACCGTTCAATTTGTTTTTAAAGAAATGGATTAATGAGAAAGAAATGTGGTTCCAAAAGAAAGCCATACAGGTTCAGACATTTCCATTTTTTGTCCTGAGACTTTAACTTGACTATATGGTTCAATTTGTTTTTAAAGAAATGAATTAATAGAAAGAAATTAAACTTAACAATTATATCAAATGTGACAGTAAATACATTACATTTATAATATAACAAAAGATTTTTATTTCAAATAAATGCTGTTCTTTTGGACCTTCTATTGTCATTAAAGAAAAAGTTTCCAAGTTTCTACAAAAATGTATATTTTTTTAAATATTAAGCAATACAATAGTTTACAACGTAATCAGAAACATATTGTTACACTGAAGACTGGAGTAATACCTGCTTAAAAAAAATTAGCTTTACTATCACAGAAATAAATTGCATTTTAAAATATTAAATTAATATTTTAATATTATTATTAAAACATTATTTTAAATTATTAAAATATTTTATTTAGTCACATTAATGAAGACTTGGTGAGCATAAGACGCTTCTTTCAAATACAATAAAAAAATCAGTAGATTTCACAGTATTGTATCTTCAAATGTGAAACTGAAAGGGTTAACAAGGCCTTTTATAGATTTATTCTTTATAGAGGTTTGAAGCTATTTCCCTGTCAAAGAAAATGTTTTAGTTTCTTAAATAATCATGACGTGGCCAAATAATGTACATGCTTTTACATGAAAGCCTCCTTGTGCTTATCACTGCTTAAAACGCACCCTTTCAAAGCTGCAGGCTCGTGACACAACCTTGGGATTTAATAATGATTTTATGAATCAGAAGCTACTCTCACATGAGATAGACAGGAAATGGAGGGGGGTTGTTGAGAGGGTTGGTAGAAGTGGCATCATGGGTAATCTGGAGGGTTGAAGGCTCTCTCTCAGCCATTATCTTAGGAAAGTGCGCATGTCCGCTTTGCCACGTTATTCCAAGGTCTCAATTATGCTGTGTTCTCTATGATTTAAGCAGCACTGTTTTCATACCGGCTACATGGTGCACAACAAGCCTCTTAAAGTCCCTAATAAATGTGAAATTGCATGTGATGTGTTTTCCTCTCTCTCTCTTCGCTCTGTGTGCTTTGATCATGCAGTCCCATGACAGATCCATCAGCCCTCTCTCTTCATCTCCTGTAGGAATTGGCTGAGCTTAATTGGTGCTACCAGGAATATATCAAAGCAGGAAACCGGATGCTCTCCAAACATCATCCACCAAGCAGCCTCTAAATCTGTATCGCCCCAATGGCCACTTTGCAGCATTCTGCTTTTCAACGCACACAAACATTTTCAAAATGTTATAATGACAGGTGCACAAGGAGACTACGACTTTACTACATCATGACAGAAATCCCCCTCTTTCTAGTATTGGGGGTTGCTCCGACAGCCCGTTGTTCTAATCTTATTTAACAGTCTATGCTTAGCACTCAATGCTGGGCCTCTCAGATTGGAGAGTTTCCAAACAATGCTGGGTCTCACCCAAGCTTGGAATTGGTTTTCCGTGGAACGTCTCCTCCTCCCTTTGGGCACTTTACCAATTTGACCAAATTTGTTCCATCACTGGCTCTAAGTAGCAGGAGTGTTTTTCGGCTTCGTGCTGCAGACTGGCACTTGCAATTTGCACATTCTTTGCAGAACATGAACAGCTTTGTTAAGGGCTGAAACCGACCTGGTACAGAGTGGCTTGCTCAGAACTAGGACTAGGTTTATTTTCTCTTGGCAGTTCCTCGTGCTAAACTTAAATTAAGCTTAAAAGTTCCTTAAGCCAAGCTCAAAATCCCTCTTGACTTAATCTGTGGATTCAGTTGAAGGCCAGTGAAGCTGAATCATTCAAGGTTATGCATATGATTTTGTCCCCCTGTATATATTTATATATTCATATACTCTAACCTAATCATGCTTAAACTGAAAAACCTTCGACATTATTAAAAATAATGGAATGACTTTGTCCTGCCTGCCTGTGACTTACTGTATTGCAATATACATGCTCTATTGCCCCTTATGCCACTCTATTAAAATCGCAATGTGCCTTCCTCATTATCACCAACGGGTAGGGCATTACATCTCTGTGAAATTTTGTTGTTGTTTTTTGCTGTCTAATGCAAGACAAATACTCCATAGCCCAGGCACCTGTCTACTCGATGTATTACAGGCATACAATAGGCTACTAAAAGTTGATATACTGTAATTGTGCATGATAATTAGAGTTATAAACCCACCTGTAAATGCCCCATTGGGATCTGGGATATTAGCTTGTTCACTGAAACGCACACCCACTGCTTTTTTAATTTTAGGGATGAGTGTTAGTGGAAATATCATTTAAGGGCCATGATTGCATTGGAGGTGTACATATAGATAAAGACCAGAATGCTTCATAAACCATTACTTTACAATTGGAAGATAAGTGCATGAATTAGGCTAACGCTAATGAAGAGTGTGTAAACTCAGCAGTAAGTTTAACAGCAGCGAGACTCGAGCTGCAGCCGAGACAGCTTCAGGCAGCAAAAGCAATTAAGAAAACTTAAAATAATTTGAACTAATTCTTTTCTCGTTATCTGTGGAAAATAATGCATTATGTGTTGATTATGAGCGGGGAGGAAGTCCTTTATCAGGAGTGGGAATACCTTATGCTGAGACTGCTTCTTTCAGGAGGCTGCTTAAGGGGATTTGCAGCGCCGGATTTCTATTTGGTCTGACTCGTTCTTTCACTCTCTTGCTTTCGTTTGCAGGCTTTGCTTTTTTTCTTCTCTATAGTTTGTTCGCTCTTCCACCACCTCACATTCAGAGTTCCAAATTCATTAAACACGGTGTCATCTGACGCGTTAGTATTCACCTATCCGAAGGAGCAGCCGTTTCCTCCCTCACGTTGCTTTTAGAAACAATTTGCTTGTGAATAGCAAGGGCATAACAAATCGGAGTGAAAGCGTAGTTTCCTGGAGATGCGTGTTGGCAAATGGAGTTCCGTGCCTCCATGTGACATCTAAACTCGCTGTATCCCTCAAACGGATGGTGCGCTTGTGTGTGGGGTGTCTGGTTGCAGGGATTGCCAGTAATCTTCAGTGGCTTGCTTATACACACAACGCCTCGTCTGCTTGTGAAGTTGTCAACGCTGGTGTCGATCCAGAAAATCCAGTTGCCTTTGGATGCTCGAACCACATCAAGACCTTTCGATGAGGGGCAGAAATCCTTTTCAAATGTCATACTTTGGTGATGTTTACCTTTAATAACCCAAATCTAAATATTTCTTTTTAATTTCGAGCGAATTCGTTTGTTCGTGCTTGGAGACGTTTTGTTGATATTTCATTCAGGCGGGCGTACACAATGAAGTCGGGCCTCTTTGGTAGCAGTTTATTCTATTTGATTCTCTGTGGAAGCTGCTGCCATCAGCTAGGCCTCGCCTGAACCCGGCGCGGTAATCTCGCCTCAGTCACGTCACTGCAAGGGCTCTGCTCAATTTCCAGAGACACTAGTGAGCAGTCATAGAGAGGATCCAAACCCCATTTAATGTCCTCTGATGGCTTTTGCCTGTCCGCCATTCTCTCGGTGTATCAGAGTGAACTTAATAGGATAATGGAGTAATCCGGTTAGTTTACCTTCACTCTTAGACCATTTATTCAGCCTCTTTGATGCATTTGTTTCAGAGAACACCAGTGGAGATGTTTAACTCACAGATGCTGAGACCGTGGAATGGTTGCGTAACACATTCAATTTCGGCAGAGCAGCAGGCATGAGCGCGGTGTGTCATGAGTACCAGAGTTCATGTAACCTAATGGAGTGCAAATAGAGTCATTATGCACTGTAATAGGAAGCACTCTCTGCAATATAAGCCGAGCATGTTTTCACCACTTTTCTCAGTTTTTGCTTGCCCTTCCCTTCACTTCCCCCATTATGCAAAATGGAGTTGAAAAAGCAGGCCTTTTCATGCCTGTATCTTTTATTCTCTTCAAGCATACTCCATGCTTTTTTTGTGTGTTGTGTTGTTTGTCCGAGAAGGTGAATCTTGAATTTACGGCGGCTGCGTGCCACATTGCTTCACTTTTTCGGGTTTAATTACATAGAAATAATCAATGGACTAATGATGGCGTAATTTAGAGCTCACATTAATCTACTGTCTAGAGGTGTTAATCAGAGCAGAGCCCAGTCTGGATGTGGGGAATGTGACCAGGGAGAAAGTTATTCATGGAAGACCATGTCACAGGCCATGATGGAAGAGCAAGGCCAGTGATTGATTCTGAATGTTATGGTTCAACCCATTGGCAGGTTTTTCACACAGGTTTTATTGTGACTGAGGGAGTCATTCAATTAAAGTTACATTTGTTTCATATCCACAGTTCATATTTTGTTCATATTTCAAATTGATATTCAGTGTTTGCGGTTCACTTAATGAACTGTGATATATGAGGGGTGTGGTATTTTCAAAATGTTTCATATTCACAATAGCCAGCCACTGTCAAAATGGGGAAGCTAATTGTAAATTGGCCTAGTTAAAGTTCAGTCAAAATGGAGATGAAATGTTAAATGTATAATTTAATCTGAGCTGTATTTCTGTTGTTGGCATGAGGTATATTGAAGAATGAACAAATTCACTAGAATGAATTGGACTTTCCAGCAGTAACATTCAAAAAGTTGGGTTGGTAAGATTTTGAAAGAAGTCTTTTAGCCTCACCAAGGCTGGATTTAGATTAAAAATACAGTTAAAACAGTATTATTATTATTATTATTATTATTATACATTTAAATAACTGTTTGTTTTATTTTAAAATATTTACCCCTGCAATGGCAAAGCTGAATTTTCTCATTTGAAAATTACGATCAGTCTTCAGTGTCTCATGATCCTTCAGAAATTACTCTAATATGCATTCTTTGTGCTGTGTATTATTTTTGAAGATACGGTGGAAAAAAACAGCAACATTTGATGAATAGAAAGTTAAAAATAGCAGAATTTATTTTATACTTTTATAATTGAAAGAAATGTCTTTAAAATCTAATGCATCCTTGCTGCATTAAAGCATTCATTTCTTTTTTCTTTTCTTGTTTTAAAAGTAACTGACTAACAAACTATTAAATGCTATGGTACTCATGACAGAGACCGAGTTTAGGATGAACGGATATAGTTAAATGAATCAGACTTTCTAACAATACAAATTCCCTCAGCTCTAGATTTATAATAATTTTGATTTATGTAATTCAATGTATTTTAATTGAGTGATTATGCAAATACCAAATATATTATTTCAGAAATGTGTCTCTGTTTTACTGTTTTTGTTTGAAGTTGAGTGAGCTAAACAAACCAAAGCCTTAGTTCCTTTAAATTATGGACAGGATCCCTGTAGGTTGAAATTTAATATGAAAAGGCCTTGTCCATGCAAAATTATTGTTTAAGCCAAACCTATGAGTTTTTCACTTTCAGTGGGACAAATGTGGAAATTGAGGTACACAGATTTTCAATAACCTGTGCAATGTCCCGCAGTGACTCATGGGAAGGCACAAATTCCTCTTCCTTCCTTTTCAGCAGGAAGCCCATGGGGGACCCAGCACATGTTTACAGGTACAAGTACCACGCACACGGAAACAAGTGCCCTCGATCCCCCTCAAACCCCTGAAAATACACACACACATGCACCAAATGAATTCTGCCCAGCAGTTCTTTACTGGAAATATCTAGAGGAAAGAAACGCTTAACATAGCCAAACATTACTTAAAAAATGTCACATATTCAGGACAGCGGAAGATAACTGCATTGCACAAGAGACCTGCACTAATGTCAGCTGAAGGGCATTGGAATAAACAGCCGCTTGTCTTTTCTTGGTTAGGGAACTAGGGATTGGATAGGGTAACTGGGGATAGAGATAGCCAGCCTCTTCCAGCTGTCTCAAAGCTTCAGAGGACTCTCTCAGACCTTCTCTCTCTCTCTCTCTCTCTCTCTCTCTTTCTCTTGCTCACTTTTTGCACTCAGATTTATTCGTTTTTAGACTCCTTTTATTTTTGTACCAGAGTTTGGCCCTACACATCCTTCTTCTAGTTTATATAAAGGCCAACATATTTTTTCTTATTAATTTTCCATTTTAGCTCTGTTACAAGACTCAGTGGTAAGTTTGCCATGGCTTTCATTAAGGCTGAGGTAGGATGAAATATGGATGTGTAGGGAGTGGATTAGAGTGATGGAATGGCTTGAATATTGCTTTCCTGGCGCCTGGGCAATATTGTCTTGGGGGTGTAAGACACTTAGGCCCATAGAAACCTGAGCCATTTTCAAAATACCATCACACTCATTGGCAGGGCAGAAAAGAAGTTTGACTCATCCGCAAATGATGAATATCATCTTGAGACGCTGCAGACTTCAAAGTGAAAGAGAGGTTCTATCATCATGATGCATTCAGTCTTGGGTTGAGAGAGGAGTGACCAGAATAAAATGTTTGGGAGAATTTTCAAATGACTTATACCAATCCATTCTAACCATGACACTCCACCAGTCAGACGGTGATGTGCTTTTAATGACATTTTGCTAATGAACAATGAGGCTAAGACAGCAGTGTCATCAAATCGTTTGACATTTCTGTTATGTATCATTACCAACACCAATATTGGAAACTAAGCAAAGTCCTTGTCATGTATCAAGGGCTTGATGCATAACTGTGCCCATGCTAGACTTTCCTTGCTACATTTTGCCAGCAAACAATGCACAGTGTGCTTGACAAAAATACAAAATAAAGTAATAGAATAGTATGTGCTTTGGTCACTGAGCTGAATGCAGTACGCTTCGTTCCTAAACAAATCAATGATTCATTCTCTCAACTGATTCGTTCAAAAACAATAGCCGCGTTTCCTTTACCCTTCAAATTGCGCAAATTGAAATTGCGAAATGAAAATATGCTCAATGGAAACACGTCAATTTCGCAAAAACTCCTTTTTATCGCAAAAACGTTTTTACGCTCGCATGAGGAGTTTTTTCAGGCAATTCGAAAAGGATTATTTCGCAAAACTGCAATGGAAACGGGTTTTGCGCCTTTACAGTCATCTGACTTAGAAGACGCGGTGTGTTTTGGGTCCGTGTCCGCAAATAATAATAATAATTATCATCATTATTATAACATTTATTAGGCTACAGATGTAGAAGACGCTTTTGTCCATAGAAGGAACAAAGCAATTTGTCACGTTTCATTCATAATACAGGTTGAACAATAATAATACTAGGGCTAAGATTATCACAAATAAACACAAGATTTTGGCATATCCAAGTGTGTGTGTGCAGAGTGTGGAGCACGCACTGGACGGCAGGGAGGCGCGGGCATGAGCACTTGCATTTTCCTATCAACAGTGGATAATTTTAGTACTTTAAATTCTCTATCATTTCTGGTCATACAGAAAATAATAATACGTTTATTTCGCAACTACTTTTATTTGCGTTATCTTACATTAACCGGAAAACATCGTGCTTTTGTAAAATAAAATAAAACAATCAGGCGCACTTTCATGATCTCCGTGAATTGGAGCGTGAGAACTGAAACAAAATATAGTCTATGTTAAAGCTTGAAATGCACTTTAAAACGTTCAAATTCGAATCAAAAGCTAATATCTTCTGATTATGTAATCCGTATGAAATGTGCATTTCTCTCTAATGATGCATCCGGAAATGCAGATATGTTTTTAGCAGACACTGATTTAGGAAAACAATAGTTTATTAATAATCAATTAAAATGCCTCATTATTTTTTCAGACACATTTATTATAGCCTATAACTCACCTATAAATCACCTTTCTGTAGGCTGTGGTTATGGCTCTTCTCATTCAGATGCAGGAATTTTCGTTTTGCAATTACGGGTTAAATAAGGGAAAACAAATGCAAGTACACTGACCGTTTGGACATTATATGAGACAGAGTTCTTTATTCAATTAATAAAAGAAACAGTAATTACAGTCTAGTGCGGTGGCTGTGGTATAAACCTACCAATGTCCGTTGAAATGATTTTTGGAATGACTTATCACGGGAAAAAATACATTTTAGTTGCATAACATCGGTTAATGGAAACGCCGTCATTTCACAATAGTTTTTTATCGACATTTAGAAAATATCGCAAAAGTTTTGCACAAATCTGTAATGGGACTCACTCATTGTTTTTGAACAAATCAGTTGAATGAATGATTAAGTGACCCGCTAAGTACAGTCGCTTGCTTCGATCCTGATGGTAGTGTTTTTGAATGAATCTGTTATGTAAATGATTGAAAGACTCATTCATAAAGACAGTCACATATTTTTGTTCCTGAACGATTCAGTGTGTTAACAAAACCATTGATTGAAAGCTTAATGAAGTACTTACTTGTTGTCATCTACTTACAAAACAATGTAAATTGCAGAAAGAGTAAATCTGGGAAGATTCATGTTTGGGAGTTTGTATGTTTCAAGATTTTTGATGGCCTTTTGTTAATTTTATTTTTGTATAGTTAATATTCTTCTCTTTTATATACTCTGTCTTTGTTTTCTAAAGAGAGGATATTTTAGAAGATAAAGCAGGCCAGCAATTTAAAACACAACTAAATCACATTAAAAATGAATTGCTGGCAAAGACATTCTGAGAATTTATGAAATCCTCCAAAATGAGGGTGAAATGGTTGTTTTAGCACAGGAAGTTCCTCTGGTAGTTCCTGCTGGAAGCAGTCATAGGAGGATGGGTACATGGTGGCCATAAAGGGATGGACAACAATGCTCAGGTAGGCCGTGACATTAAGGGGCCTAAAATGTGGCAAGAAAACATCCCCCACACCATTACACCACCACCACCAGCCTGTACAGTGGTAACAAGGCATGATGGATCCATGTTGTCATTACGTTTACGCCAAATTCTGACTCTACCATCTGAATGTCTCAACAGAAATCGAGACTCATCAGACCAGGCATCTTCTATCATCTTGAATCAGTCGGCCTATTCTCCTCTGACTTCTAGCATCAACAAGGCATTTTTTTAAGTATTTCCCATTAAACACTATTCTTTGTAAACCTTAGAAATGGTTGTGCGAGAAAATCCCAGTAACTGAACAAATACTCAGACTGGCCCCGGCCCGCCTGGCACCAACAACCCATGCCACGCTTAAAATCGTTTTTCTTTCCCATTCTGACATTTAGTTTGGATTGATTTAAGATAATTGCATTA
The DNA here is from genome assembly GCA_030378365.1 of Hybognathus amarus. NCBI lineage: Eukaryota > Metazoa > Chordata > Actinopteri > Cypriniformes > Leuciscidae > Hybognathus > Hybognathus amarus. The sequence continues at coordinate 103,208 of JAQIUQ010003697.1, read as the reverse complement.
ATGAGAAAATATGTTCAAAATAATCATTTAGGTGAGTGTATAATAACTGTTCTGTTATAGTGACTATCATCGTTTTACTCATCAGATCATGAACCAAGAGAGATTGGCCGACTGAGGATGGTCCGCATGTATGACCAGTTGGGCTCACCTCCGCATGATTCTCTTTGATTACCTGTTTGTTTGCTTGTCTTGATTAAGACACACCAGTTTAAGTGAGAAAATAAGTGGCTTTAGACAGAAAATAAGTGGTTTATGATTTAGTTAAAGCTTTTGTGCACATTCCTGTGAGTTTGATTCTGGTCTTGCTTGTAGATCAATGTCCCTTTTATGATGCAATCACAGCGTTTCTGTAGCCACAAAAAAATCCTTTCTGAAAGTTGATATGTGATCAATACTGAGTGTTCTCTGGACAAACAGATAAATTGATTGTAGCATCAATTTGGCTACATCAAGTTAATTCTACTAACTGATCCAAAAATGAATAATTAATTATAACAAGTTTTGTTTAATTATTCATGTTTAATATGGCTAATATAGCTAATATGTTACAACTGTGGTTTAACTTACGAATTGTTTCCTGAAATATCTTTAATGCAGTTTACCACATTTTGTTAGTAGCCTGTAGCTTGACAGGCTACAGTTTTAAAATTGTTTTCCCACTATGACAGCATTGGCATGAATTAGTGTACCCAGTGGCCCTGTCAGGCGTTTTCTTTCAAAATCCCAAACTCAGCTCTGACTTTAACCACACAACAGCCAGCACCCAAGCCAAAATATCAGCAGACCTTGTGAAATGGGTGGGAGACATGGAATGCGGAAACTTTCAGGTGAAATCTGAGTTAGAGCGAGACATGTCAATGCATGTCTGGTCCGGGTTTATGTGGAGGACGAATGCATTTGTGACAGAAAGCCGTAATGATAGAAATGCTGCTCAAACATCCAATAATCGCACAATAACATTTGTATCCCCACTCAGCAGTATTAGAACCCTAATCTACTCTCATCCAATGAGCAGAGAGAAGACAAACAGCCTACCTGGAGTCTCTCTCTTCATGCCATATGTCACCAGCTCTCTCCAGCAGCCCATCCTCAGTGATGCATGGGCAAATAGTCACTAACTGCCTGCTGTAGTAATAGGCTGTTCAACAATCCAGTCGTAATTCATTAAAACATGTAAAGTAGACATTTGGATGAGAGAACCAGCTTGCCCATCACAGCTCATAGTGCGGGAAGATGTATTGCGCGGACTGTCATGATAAGGGCCTATCTGGCAGTGGGACAGTGTGGGAGAGTCAGAGGTTGGCTCTATCTCGGTCCTGGAGAGGCAGAGGCCTCGTCGGCTTCGTCTGCCATCTGCCCGATGGTCCCGCGATCTATAAATGAAGTCATCACTCAAGTTCGTTGCCCATAACTGTGCCGAGCCAGTGGAAGTCGACGTCAGTCTGAGCACCCTTTCCCTGACATTAATTACACAGAAAATTAAACAAAATCTATTGCGGTGATTGAGGTGTTTACCGAGAGCAGGGAGCCACGAGGATGACTCTCTATCTATCATTCCACCGATAAGAGGACATAAAACACGAGGTGCTGTGTTGACATATTGAATTACCTCTGAAAATGTGTAGTTTCAGTGCAACATGTGAACTACTATTGTGCATCTTATACTGTGTGTATGTAATGCAGTAAGGAAGCAGAATCCATGTGGCATAAAGCCAGCAGTTACTTGAAAGGATTTTCAATACTGAACACAAAGCACAGTGTTTTGCATCTGTGAATATGGAGGAATCCAATAATTGCACTTGTAATAATGATGGTTTTGACATCTGTCACTTTAAAACGTTCCGAGAAAAATTTAGAGAAATGAATAGTGAATGCTTCCTCTCGTATGAAGTAGTGTAATCCTCTTTAAATGAAGACTTTGCCTTGCAAACCCTTTCTTCTTTAATTGTAACAATGATAATTGCAGTTTTGTGTTGGACGACTTTCAAGGACTTATCTCCTCTATTTTATATTATTAACTTTCCCGCTTCCACTAAATCCGTAAGTTTTATGCTTTGTTACTTCTATTGTCATTGTTCATTTTCAATTGCCCATATTTCCTTTTTGAAATAAAAAGTCATTATGTTCTTCCTTTTCTTCTGTTTTCCTTTGAAGCCCTCTCTTTTCTATTATGGCTGAGCTGAAAAGTTTTTCCCCAGATTTTCAACTCTTAAATCACCATAAAACACCGTGGCTCTATTTACAGACAACCCATTTCGGTTTGCTAATTTGAAACGGCCCTTTTTTTACCCAGCACTCACCTTGTTTTAATAAAATGCCTGGCCGGCAAAACGTCAGCGGCAAGCTCCCATGTCTCAAACCCAAAAGGTTATGTGTGAATTTTGCCCCTTGGCCTTGTTATCAAAGTTAAACGGCTAGTTTAACAGATTCCTATGGGCCTGTTTTGAGAGAGCGCTTGCTCACATCCAGGCTCCCTTGTTCATCTACATAGACAATGAGTGATTAGCACACAGTGGTAAGTGCTTTTCCCTGGCTTCAAAGGCCTAGCCGTGTGGCCGGCTTCAGTGGCAGGGGTGGCTTTTAATCTGGGCGCACCACCTGTGAGAAGCGTCAGAAGTTGCAGTTGGCGTGGCAGCAGTAGGACTTCATTATGTCTGAGCCAGGCTTGGCCTGAGTTATCCTGCCTGGCTGTACCGCTCAGGCAACACACACACACACACAAATTCTTCGCTTGGGCCTTTCCCTTTCACGCGGCGCCCGCAATTTGTCACTTTTCACATGAGATGAAGCCTTTTATGAAGTAAAATGAGTTTCCCGAGAAAAAAGTGCCACAAAAGCCCCATGATTAATTTGCTTGTTAGGCTATTGCAGCTGTCACCTGTGTAAGACATCTGGACAGCAGATTGACTAATGCCATAAGTGGGACCGAAACATGGCTCACACTCTCTCGCAGTTAGCTTTCCCTGCAGTCAGTCTTTTAGTGGGCTTTTAAAGGGGGACTACTTGCTGTCTAAAATTGGCCTTTTTCTAAGGGTAATTAATAAGCATTACTTGTGATTGACATGGTAATTAGTTGTATTAATGTGCCGCTAAGAGGGTCTGTACAGGAAGGAGGCCTATGTGTGTGAGGTAGGATGGTCTGACTCAAAGTGACCTCACTTATGGCCTTTTCTAAAAATCTTGGCTTTTACATGCAAGACAAGCATGGTCTAAACTAAAAAAAGGAAGAGCACGCAGTCTTGACTGTGGTTAAGATGTTGTGAAATCATAGCGGGGCCTGTATTGGATACAAGATTGCAGGGTTTTGTGCAATTCAGAGTTAAATCTGAGAATGCCTTTTAAAATCCAAGTCATATATTGTATTTGAATAGGCTATATGCACTCATAAGTTCCGCATTTGAAGCAAGGCTGGTCTCCAGTTTCCGGATGGGGAGGTAGAGATAAAGCGGAGGTAAACCAAGGAAAACGGAATTATGGCAGATTTTTCAAAATGTACTTTTGCCCATTGAATTTGATTCAATGTAGCTGTCACAATGTCAGATTGTTTTGATTTCTGGTCTCTGTCTGTGGTTGGTTAATCAGTCAATTAGATAATTAAGTCTGTCTTCATCCGCCCCCTGCCTGTTTGTTTCTATAGTTTCTGATTGTTAGTTCAGTTCAGGTGTCTTGCTAATTTGCTCTTCAGTTCTGTCTATTCAAACCCTGTGTTCTGTCTTGGTTTTGTCAGTTCTCAACATTGCATGTAGTTGGTTGGTTTGTTCCCGATTGTGTGCCTATTCTTAATCCTGAGAATCCGTTTGGTGAAGATTTGGGTTTGATTTTGTTTAATAAAGACTGCTGCACTTAGATCAACGCAGTCTCATCCCAAGACGTCATACAACTGACGCCTTTGACCATACGTCAACATCCGCGCGCCCACCCACGTCGGTTAGATGACGGCTATCTAATCCTAACCCTACCCCAGACCTAAACCTACCCCGTCACCTAATGCCAAGTTCAGACTGCACGATTTTCAAAGTAGTCGGGTCGCTGTTCTTTTCACACTGCATGACTATCTTGGCCAGCATTCAGTCACTGCTGTGTTCACACTGGACGATTGATCGCGCGACAGAAGGTTTCACACCGCATGACTTTACAATAGGAAAATGCGCGACAGACTCTGTCTAGCACGCTGCGCGCAAACTACGTTTCAAAACAAACACACGTGAGATGTGAAAAGGAAACAACAGCAACACCACACGTGCACGAGTTCTCACGTGAGACTTTTTTTGAACCCGGTCTGTAGTACAGCTCAGGTGAAAACGTCAAACAGACACGAGTGCTCCTGCCAGATTTCTACAAATTTTTCTTCCATTTATTGTGTCCAAATAGACAGAGAAGAAGCTTTTTTTCTTAAACAATGCCATATCCTGTTGATATGTGATCTATAACTCCTTCCCGAACTCCCTGCTACTCTGTATCTTGCTCTCTCACTGGCTGCCGGTGATCGCCGATGTAGTTTTCAGTCAAAACACTTTTCACACAGCAGGACTTTGAATCGCGACAGGTCCACATATTTAGCATGCCAAATATCTCACCGGCGTCGGCGGCTCGTCGGTGATTCTCTCAGTTTGCGTCTTTTCTCATTCACACTGCGTGATTGTCACTCGCGTGAGCGAGCATCGATTTGCATGTGATTTCGGGCATTTGTCTGCGATTTCTCAAAACCTGTCGGCGAGCCAAAATCGTGGCTAAAATCATGCAGCCTGAACTCGGCATAACTGACGTTAAAAATAAAGCGTTGTGTGGGATGAGACTATTCCTAAGAAAAACGCCTGGGACTATTGTAAATAAAGTAAAAATTGTCTTTGTTCTTTACACATTTTATTTAACAATTACACATTTCTGTCAAGCAAAGGCTTTGACAAATATATTTTTGTTCATAAACTGTTCACTTGTTGTGTGAATTTTCAGAAATAAATGACAAAAATCGAATTTCCATTTTTGAAATTCTCTAGTATATTGTACATTTTTTACTCATACTTCCTTTATTAACTCATTACATGCATGCTTTTGTTAGCTTAGGGTCTTCTGAATCCATAGATACCAAACACATAGTGTTCCATTTCCATTACAAATAGTTTATAAGCCCAAATGTAAAAATAGAGAAACGGAGCAAAAAGGGCTTAGTCCCCACAGGGTTAAGATGGCTGCCACAGAATTTCAATCCGAGTTTAAATGTACGGAAGTTGAATAAAAACTAAATTTTGTCTAATCAAATCTAATTTTTTAATAATAAATGTCAAGAGAAATGTTCAATGACTTGCAAAAGCCTTGTTTGAGAATTGTTTTGAAGTAAGGATAGATGGATTAGTTAGAGAAATTGAATAAAATCCTATTAATGTATAATTTACTGTATACTGTAGAATTCAAGTTCCATTTTAACCCGCTGTTTAATTCAAATTCATGAATTAAAAGGAAACCAATTCTTCAATTTTGAATGTTACACAACCTTGCAACCGTTATAAAGCATTCACCCCATAAATATCAGCAGCAGTTGTATTGTTATTGTATGGAGCCTTTATTTGATTTGTTCAGTAACAAAAGTAGTGCATAAAGTGCATAGAAAAGTACAGCTGTGGCTTTCCTGCAGTGCTGACTCTGTTCACTATATGTTTGCAGAAGGAACAATTTCCACTCATCCCAAGCAGAGAATTACAGCGATGAGATGAATGAATCTCCTCCCTTGATTTTTTAATTATTGTGGAATTAGCTGGTGGTTGCATCCGTTTATTTATGTGTTCTGTGTAATCAGGAAATTCATCTGAGAAAACAGAGGCCCAAGGGCCAGTGACATCAAAAAATGCAACACAATACTCTCCCATTCACATACCTCCCATTTGATTAAAACCGTTTATATAGATAAACAAATCTGGCAGGTCCCATCATGTGCTTAGGGCCTACCGTGACCAATTCCTGTTTTCACTAAATATAAACAGAAAACAACAAATTCCAGCTAGAGAGAAGAAAAAGAGGGGATATACAAAATAAAGATTCTACAATCCAACCCGTAAACAATTCATTCAGCAGAAGCAATAATGATATCAGTGGATGGAGCTTTAGTTTAAAAACACACACTGTAGCGCCTGTATTTCTTTCCTGTAATCACTTTACTGGTGAAAGACACATTTCACTCTGATGGAGCAATTTGAGGAATGGAAATAACACCAGAACTTCTGAATCACCCTGTGCATTGGTCAGAAGGACCAGGGCTTTTTGTGGATGTGCTGTTGAGAGTAAGCAGGTCACTAAATCAACTTCATGAACCGCTGGTAGATGGAGAGTGTTGGCATCAGGCTTGTGGAAAATAACCCTGCAAAAAAAGATCATGTACTATACCACCACCAACTTCCTCGGCTTGCACCCAATGTCATTACTATGAAAGATCTATGAATCACACATTTGGAAATGATACAATATAATATACTTTATTAATCCCCGGGGTTGAATTATCTTTTCCTTTGATCTGTGTGGTGCATTTCGTTTTCTGTCATTTCCTCTTGTAGATCCATTGCTCACTTTCAAGTTGGATTACTCTTATTACATGTGCAGTGTGTTTGGGCTTCATGTGATCAATTCCCTATAGCAGCATCAGTCATATCAGAGATACATGATAAAACTTAATCAGATACGTCTGTTTTGTTTTGTTTAGTATCTTAACTTAAAAAAAAAAACGCGACATACTGCCTTTTTCATTCTGCTCTCTCTGTGGTGCCTTTTTGGGCCTATTTCAATAATCCTCAACATGTATGTTTAATGGCAAGGGCCCCGACAGGAAATGATCAGCAAATGAAACGAAGCGGCAGGTTATTACGCAGCACTGCGGTGTCAGCCCGGGCTTCGCCGCCATTAATTTTATTGTAACTCATTTCAGCGGCCGAAGTATGGCAGGATTTAATGTTTCCATTCCCCCAGTCCTGTTCTGCATGACAAATTGTTTTAATAAACATATACTGGGTCATAATACAGTAATAATAAGCCTACCAGTCACCTTATATCACTGCAGTTAAATTCTCCCTCCCCATAAGCCAACATTGGTTACAATGACAATTACATGGGGAGCCAATCTTTAGCAGCGGCAAGCACAATGGACAGATTTAATATAGTTTGTAAATATGATTAGTGTGCTGTCGAGTTATTGGAGTCGGGTATTTACATTTCTCTCAGGGTTATTCACTATATGGGATCTACGTTGAACAGAGGGGCCTTTTTTTCCCTCTTTCATTTCCCTCATAGCTTTTTTTTTCTTCGAAGGGCTTCCTCTCGCTCCCCTTCACAACTTAATGAAAAACACTATCTGACCGTTAATATTCCACGGATCAATCACCATTTTTAATTTTGAGGATAAATGTGCAATTGTGCAACCCTCTAAACCTTTCTCCCACCTACACTGTGTGTGAGCGCGTGCAGTCATGTGCATATTTGTTTGCAGCCGGATGCAGGCTGGTGTTAATGGAAAAGAGAAAGAATGTGTTCTTGTAATGGCTGCTGGTTATTTACAGGGGTAATTTCATGCTACATTTCAATTATTGCCTAGGTTTGTTTTTAGCTCCTCAAGCTGTTGCTCCTACCTGCAATTGAGCAGAGAAAGGAAATTTACAATCAGTGCACAGTTGGTTCTGTGCATAGTGAAGACTACAGATTGTTTGTTAGTTACATCCGTCTCTCAACATTTGGATAATGAAATACTCAAGTGGGGATTGCTGAGGTCAATAAATGCTGAAGCAATGCATTTAACCCATTCTCTTATTTCTGAGTCAGCAAAGGGACCAATTTGGCTGCACATAGGAAAGCACATTTCTAGACCTGCACAACTAAGTGCAGCGCATACGCTTCGAACTCAGTATGTTGAAGAGGAGCTGACTCTTTGTATAATTATTCACAGCTTTTTAAACAGATAATTTCAATGTTTCCCAGAGTCATTCGAGATATGAATCTGTTTGCAGAAAATATTAACCCATCCCCACTCTTACAAACGTGAAGCAATAAACTAGGCCATATTATGAAGTCTAGTCCACAATGCAGCCAAATAACTAACACAAATATTGATATGATAACCGTAAGATGTCAATAGAGGACAAAATACACTAATCTAATCCAGAGTACAAGTTCTGTCTGTTGATCTATTTGTTCTTCGTCTGGAAGATTTGATATTTAGATCCTGTTCTGTTTTCATGTTGACCTGTTTGTGCCATGTGGGATGTAAGAGGCTGTTTTGGGAATGAACACAGGTAATTAGAACATGGGCCCCAGAATCTCATCAGATTTCTATTGTTCTCACAGTATGATGAACAACCCATGGGAACTCAATAGTGTGTCAATGATGTAGCAGATTAATGGGATTATAATTGCAAGTGATGTTTCTTTTGTGAAAGTCAACAGTATTTTTTTGTGTTCATTTTGATGTACATGTACCATTTAGAAAGAGGCTAAATTGCTAAACCCCTTCCAAATAATATTCACCATGGTAAGCAGTGTTTCTGTCAAATTAATTAGGTACGGCAGTTTTTGTATTGTTGATCTTCTGTCGTCATTTTCTCACCCTCATTTTGGAAGTTATGATAGTCTTTTAATCCCTATTGTGACATCCAAGTGAAACTGTTTCTCGAACGAGAACAAAAGTAGGCTGGGACTTGATTTGGTCCATTGGGAATTGATTGGATTCGATTGTTCGCTATTGCTGGAATCTCATGTGAGTGACAGGTTGCTGGAAGGGAGAGGTTATTGTCTTGCTCTCTTATAGAAAATATAAATTGTCCATTTTGATTTCATGGTGACTTTAAGAACATCTTAAAAATATAATAAAAGTAGTCCATACAACAGTAACATAATAATGTTGTTTGATTGCTTTGGTCTCACAAACAAATCAGTCAGACCTGTTTGCTTCATTGAAAATATCAGACTCAAAAGAAAGATTCATTTATGAATCATATATCACTTCTTTTATAAACTCTCTCAGGACAACTAGGGTGGATATTAAGATATTTTATGAAAAAATCACACAAATCTGTTGTAATGCACCCGGAAGCTTAGAATATAGTAATGTAAATCACTTCTATGACACTTTTATAATGTTTTCACCTCAGTCCTCTTATTTTAATATCAGTGACTACTAGTACTTTCTTCAAAAATGTACCTTTTTTTAAATCATGAGGGTGAGTAATTGATGACAGAACTTTATTTTAAATTATGTATTTTGCCAGAATCAACTGTCACCATAGTGAAGTTTTATATCATTTACTTATATAGTCTCTATTCATGTATTAAATATTCTCTTATGGTGTCTCGCTATGTCCAGTTTTTTCCAGACACTATGAGGTCATGTAGTCATTAGTGGCATGATGAGTTCAGAATGTGTGCAGAGCAGACACCATACTCGTTCTGACACGGGTTTGTCCGTATTCTCCTCTGTGAACTGCCTATCACAACTGAAACTTACTGTGCTAATTGTTGTCAAGCAAAGCCTGATCCCGCCTGGCCCACTGTGCCCGGCCTCTCTGATGAAAGGAGCCCTTGCTTCCCTCTTGCTTTGGAAAGAGAAGGATGCCTTCAGTTCACTAGCAGTGGCCCTCCACATGTCGACAGGCCCCCTCAAACTGCCATCACATGAAAGACGCGACGCACACCCCACAGAACTGACAGTTAAATGAAATATTTATTTTCAATATCTAAAAACATACATTCTGTCCTCAGCAGTAGTTGGAGAACATAGACTTCTGAAACACCTCCTTGCCACTGGAGTCTTGGCCCACCAATTAGGGAGGCTTAGAAATGTTGGCAGGTTTCCTTTCCTTTTAGCTACAGTCTAGGTCTAATTTTTCATCTTTCAATTCTTTTCATCTAGTGTGCACTTATGATTCATTTCTTGTGCCTAATCAATTGTAGGTGAAATTCATGTTGAACAGGCCGGTTCAAAGCTCGCTATGGCAGACAGATAACTGGGGCGGAAAGGTCAAAGACTGACATTTGGTGATTTTCAGCCTTCATATCTCTCCAGCGCTTGCTTGTTTTGTTTTTTTAATATCACTTGTGTTATGCGTGCCAAAGCTGCCAAAAAACTTTGGAGACCTCAACACAACAAGAACTTATAAATAACCTACTCTTCATAAACCTGCTTCCTCGCTCTGTTCTGCAAGTTAGGTCCAATTCTTCACTGACTGAAATAATATTTGAGTTGGCATTACCATTAATACAAGTCCAGCGGAGTTGGCTTACATCAGAAGGCCTATCTAAAGGATGCGTGACCTTTTAAATGAATTCATATTTCTGTAATTGTGTTTCATGCTTGTTGCCCAGAATTGAGTTGGTTGATATTTTATTGCATTTTCACCCAGAATTCTGAGCAGTTGAGATACCATTTATGAAACAAATGGTCAAAGTGATCTCTTCATTATTATTTTTTTCTTTTTCTTGTAAACAGTTTTGGGCAAAATTTAAATAAAACAGTTGGTTCCTTGTTTCAGATAAAACAACACGAAACGTGCAGCAACATTATATTATTTTGCAGAAAGGTGTTTTTTTCTAACGAGCCTTGGTTGTAAAATTGTGGCCGATACTGAAAGCTAATAATTATTTTATGGCTGATATTAAAGTTCTATAATATTTTGAATAATAAAAAGTGAGTGTAATCGCAACACAACTTACCTGCAACGCAACTTACCCACAATGCAATTTACCCACAAATTATTGATAGAAACAATACATTTAATAACTAATAACCCGTCTTGTACCTGTTGAATTTTATTTTGAAAAATCATACTTCCGTCCTATTTATGCTATGTTCATAAACAAAGAAGATCCTACTCTTGTCCTTGCTTGATTTTTAGATTATGTCTATAAATAAAGTTGGTGTAGTATTCAGATGAACACAACTGTTATGAATAACTTCCCCTACAAATAACCTGCAATTATATGTTCCCAGAAATATGTAGTATACCTTTAAAACTCCAGCTAAACTTACATTTTATTTGGCCAAAATTATTTGAACGGTAAGATTTTTTAATGTTTTAATTAAAAAGGAGTCTCTTCTGCTCACCAAAGCTTCAGATTATTTGATCCAAAATACAGGAAAAACAGTAATATGGTGTAATATTTTTACAATATTAAATAACTATTTCTCCTTGAATGTATCTTAAAATGCTATTTATTTATGTGTTGGTAAAGCTGAATTTTCTGCCGTCATTACTCCAGTCTTCCCTTCTCATCTTTGATGCTCAAGAAACATTATTATTATTAATGTTGACAACAGTTGTATACAATTTTTTGTCAGTGTTATTTGATGAATAGAAAGTTCAAAATAACAGCATTTGTCTGAAATAGAAAGCTTTTGTAACATAAGTACCGTTCAAAAGTTTTGGGGTCAGTAAGAGTTTTTCTTTTTTTGTTTTTGGAAAGAAATGAAAGAAATGAATAATTTTATTCAGCAAGGATGCATTAAATTGTTTAAAGGATTTCTTATGTTGCAAAACTTTCTGCTGTTCTTTTGAACTTCTTATTCATCAAATAATCCTGAAAAGAAATTGTACACAACTGCTTTTAACATTTATAATAATTACAAATGTATCTTCAAAATGTATCTAAATGTAGCAGCAAATCGGCATATTAGAGTGATTTCTGAAGGATCATGTGACACTAAAGACTGGAGTAATGACTGCTGAATATTCAGCTTTACCAACACAGAAATAAATTGCATTTTAAAGGGGTGATGAACTGAGAAATCAAATTTTTCTTGAGCTTTTGACATCTAAGAGTTCATCATATTATAAGAATATCCTGTAAGTTTCAGAACTGAAAACGTCCTTGTTAGTCCAATAAAAGCTTTTATTGACACCAGGCTCAGCAAACGACTCGTTTTCAAAGTGTGGAAATATGACGTCAAAGAGGATAAAACACCACCCCAGCAGAAAAGATCAACGCCTACTTCAGACACGGCCGCTTTAGCCCCGCCCACCCGATTCGCGCATTGCACGCATACAAACCGGATCCAGCTACCAAGCAAAATATTGTGCAGTGCCTGGTTGTGGAAGAAGATGGTCGCTGCATATGCTTTTTTCAAAACAATTTTCTCCACGAACACCGATGAGTTGAAACTCATTATAATATGCACAACTGTTCTCCACTCACAGCAGTGGGCGTTTACTTCCAAGTATTCAGTGCGAGACGTCCATAAAAACGAGCATTTCTGAGCTGGGGTCAAAACTAGGGTAGAAAATAGCTTATTAGTTATTCATTTTGATGTTTTTGAATGCAAAAAACGAATGTCATAAGTTCACCTCAGGCAACAATATAATAAAATTTAAAAAGCCAGTTCATGACCCCATTGAAATATATTACAATAGAAAACAGTTATTTTAAATTGTAAAAATATTTCACCATATTACTGTTTTTGCTGTATTTTGGATCAAATAAATGAAGCCGTGGTGAGCAGCAGAAACGTCTTTTAAAACATTACAAAAAAAACTTACAGTTCTAAAAATGTTGGTCACCACTGTGTGTGTACATCTATAGGCATATATATATTTCAAGACTGTAGGCAAAGCAAATGGCAGGTGTGGTTGTGATATAATTATTCCACTGATGAAGTATGTGGTTTTAATGTAGAATCAGTGGGCTACCCAGAGTGGTAATTGACTGGATTAAGTTGGCTCTGCTCTTGTCTCAATTAATCTGTAAAGAATTCCACTCAGCATCTTGACATTCATGTAAAGAGCAGGCGGATGAAAGTATGGAAGCTCAGAGGCACTGGCTGTGCAGACAGAAAAGAAATATCATGCATCAAGAGGGAAAAGTCTTACAAACCACCTTTTGTGTTTCTCATTCTTCACAGACCCCCCACCCTCCATTTCTATATTTCTCTTTTCTCTCTCCGAACCTCCCACGATCTATCCCGCTCCTCCTTATCTTCTCAGCCCCTGTCCTCAATTCTCCATGTTTCCTTCTAACTCTTGTCTGCTCTCCCAACCAGCTTTATCTTTTCACCTCTCTTCCGCCTCTCAGTGTCTCAGTATCACTAATAGAAACTCACTCCATCCCTCTTTGCTCTCCTCTAACATCCTAGATTTTGAAGAGTCGTTCCCCACCTCCCCATCCCACCCTCATGCTCTTCAGCCTTGACAGTGCATTTTCCTTTTAGTTTAATTCTCATTTCAACTAATTAATATTTTTGCATATAGCATCTGCAGCTCCCCTGGGACATTCCTTAATTAATCATTTATAAATCTACACAGCCTGCTTGTTTATTGGGTTCTGCCTTAAGCACAGACCTGCTGCATTGGTAAACCATGAATGATTAGTTAAAAGAATGAATGGTTTTTAGGCCCACCTCACCTCACCTCACTCCACCACTAACCAAGTGATCAAGGTTTCACAAAAAGGCACATTTATAAATTCTTTGCTTTGTACTTTAGTTGTTTCAGTTACACTCTTGACACACACGTTTTGCCTAACCTGTCTTTTCACTGGACATACTGTCAGAAAGCAGTGTTGGGGAGTAGATAACTACAAGTAGCGTAGCTACTAACTTAACTACATTTTTTAGTAGCTTGGCAGTAGCTCAGTTGCTTTTTAAACAGTGTAGCTTTTCCAGAAGCTAACTACTTTTTACAGCAAGTAGCGGTGTAGCGCGAGCAAAAGCTACATTGCTTCATTGTCGAGCCTGCGCGAATCAGCGCGATGCAAGATATTCTTCTTCTTGTTAGATAACAAACTCATTTTTTGCCATTACCGCTACCTGTTGTTTAATCACGCATCTTGCTGCTAATGGTTCACTGACGTACGGAAGTGGGTTAACGCACCCATATTATGATTATATAGCCAGACATGACGGTAGATTTGGAGGATGGAGAAACAACTAACGTTAATTACCCATGGCCTTATTTGTCCAATTTCAATCAGTATTTTTGAGAAAATGTTCTACATGCAATTTACGTTGGATGTATATTTCGTTCTTGCAATGTTGTTGGCTATTTGTTGCACTTTTGACAAACAGTCAGAGATATTTTAGTGTTGTGTGTAATAAAACAATACTCTTTGAAATCGTAATTGCATTGCCTTGTTTTAAACACTAAATATTTTACTTAAAACATTCCTCAGACACTTAAGTTATTTCTAATATACTTTGTTCAAAAACCAAAAGTAGTTTCAAAGTAGCTAGCTACTTTTTGATTGTGACTTGTAGTGTAGCTAACTACTTTTCTAAACAGGTAGCTTGACTGTAGTTAAACTTCTTTAACTTACGAGTAGCTTGTAGCTTGTCAAACTACAGTTTCAGAGTAGCTTCCCCAACACTGTCAGAAAGTATGTTTACATGCACTATAATTTGATTCAGTCAGAGTAAAAATAATTATTTTCGAACAGTAGCCGGACATAGCAGTCCAATAATAACTTGTGTAACAGTAATCTGACATATTTAAGCATATATAAATCTGTGCTTAAATATGCAGGTCATTTTATAAATAGTTAATCAGATATTTTTTGTGAGGTGGTGTTGGTTAATCACATCTTCAGAGTGCAGTGTTTATGCAGCGGCGAACTTTTCGCAACTCTTGATTCGGCTCTTTTTAAAAAGTCATAACACAGTCAGTTTGAATCAAACTCACTCAATCAGTGAACCATTCAGAGATGTTACCCAAGTCACAATTAACTCTTTTGGTTATGTCTGATTTGAAATGAACTGGGGAATGTATACTATATATACACGTGTGTGCCGCATAAATTTGTTGTGTTTTATTTTATATAATAAATAATTGAGACTAAAGCTGTGATTTTCTCGCTGCTCGACCCAACCACATGTGCGCACAGGGCCAGAGATAGGGGGTGAAAATTATCCACTATTAATTCTGCTAAACTCTGACAGGGCAAGTGGTGACAGGGTGTTGAAAGTGTCTGGGCTTTTATTGGAAAAGAGGCAGTATTTCCATCACTTAGAAGCGAAATAAATTAATTGAATCAACTGGAGGCGTTGTGGGAGCATTTCATAATGTCTCCCCACTCTGACAGGAAAGTGTGCCTTCTTCAACAGGGTTCCACCAAGCAATTAAACCTCCACTGGCTCCAGCAGGCTGGACTCACACAGGCCGCTGTTGCCTGTTATCAGTGCTTTCTCTCCCCCTCTTATCATCAAAGAGGCTGCACTTTAGTACAGAGAGGAGGTATATCTAGTAATAAGGTAACAGCGTAAAAGCCATCCACACTATATAATGCACTTACCGAGCTCTTGACCACACTAAACCGACCTGAATCCGACTCCATAAAACTGCGCGCTATAAATCATGCCCACTGGTCTCTTTTCCACTAACAGCCCGATACTACATTAACCAGAATTCCTCTCATTGTAAGCTGTGCTGTGGCCCAGATTTCTCTGCACTCATTGTAGGCATATGGGCCTCTGTTTGGCTCATTAGCGCCTCAGTTGTCAGCCAGACCTTGTGCTGCAGCACACGCAAGCCTCCCAGATAACACTGACAGAAAAGAATAATCATAACAGAGGAGGGGGAGAAACAGAGTGGGTCTCGCAGCCACAGTAATTACACTGCATTCATCTGAGGGGCTGAAAAAGAGTGCATGTGTGTGTGTGCGCGCGTTTGTGTGAGCCAGACACCATATGCAGGCCTGCACAACTACACAACAAGAACCAATCACTTTTATTGAAATGCATCTCAATTTCCCTTTTTTAATACTGAGGGGTCCATTAAGGATTCATAGGAAGACACAATAAATGGGAGGGAGGGATGGTGGCACACAGCTGTCTCCGCTCTGTCTTCATTACCCAGCATCCCTCTGTGCTGCTCACCATTTCCAGCCAACCAAATATCCCCATAATGTCTCTGTTATAATGGAGTCTGCATAGATTCTGTGCATTGCCCCCTTTGTTTTGCACTCACACAACGAACGCACTAATCAAGCCGAGACCAGAAAATATTGAGGAAACCCGTGAGCGCTTAGAACCGATTCCACTACTTAAGCTTTATGTTTTTACTTGAAGTGTTAACAGCACTCTATGACATTTTTGAGGGTGCAGAAAGCTCCAAGGCCACATAATTCTTCTGCTTTGCTTATGTGCTTCGGATTGAAGAGCGACTTCATGCTGGCTGGTGAGATGAACAGGCAGTAACCTGATCCTTGCTGGAAACTTTTCAAACACCAGGATTTTTCTCACTGTTTCTCTGGCAACCCACTCACAATATAATACCCACATCTACATCATAAATCTCCCCCAGCCTCTCAGGCTTTAAACACTGCTGAGTGGTAGGATTAGATATGAATTTGGCAATTGCCAGGCTTGGTGTTGATCCTAAGCTGGAGAACTTTGAGAGATCTGGTGGAATGAGAAGGGAATACATCTTTTTCTCAAAAAGAAGGAATGGTTTTCAGTATGTAATCACAGTTCCAGCAGCAGGGAAATATAGCAGATTCAATAAAATATATTACTAGAATTGTTTGATTATTTCATATATAATGTTCGCAAAACAAAAATGTAATGCTTTACAAAGAGTCTCCATTTGTCAACATTAGTTATTGCATTAGGTTTCATAACATGTCAATGAACAATACTTTTACAGAATTTAATGAGCTTAATGTTAATTTCCAAATATAATAATACAGAAATACAGGGACAATTGAGGACAGTAAATGAACATTAGTTAACACCATATTTGTTTGGAATTTTAAATGGACTTGAATTAACAATAAAGTATATTTATATATTAACATTAACCAATTCAAAATAGAAAAGCCGCGACATTTTTAAATACTACTGTTATTGTGTCACAAAATTTAGTTTTAATAGTTTTTCAGTTGACAATGTAGTTGTTTAAAGCTTAAATCTGTGGTTTATTTATAAAGATAGAGCCTATTTAAAAAATTGATCTGACGTTTTGGAGGCGTTCCAGGTGATATCCAGGCGTTCACCGGGCACTCTGCGCTTTACACCCCGCCTGAGTATTTCACAATTTACGCACAACCATTTCTAGGGTTTACAAAGAATGGTGTGAAAAGGGAAAAATATCCAGTATGCGGCAGTCCTGTGGGCGAAAATGCCTTGTTGATGCTAGAGGTCAGAAGAGTATGGGCTGACTGATTCAAGCGAATAGAAGTGCAACTTTGACTGAAATAACCTCTTGTTACAACCGAGGTATGCAGCAAAGAATTTGTGAAGCCACAACATGCACAACCTTGAGGCGGATGGGCTACGACAGCACTGACCCCACATAAAGACCCCACCGGCTACCACTCATCTCCACTATAAATGGGAAAAAGAGGCTACAATTTGCAAGAGCTCACCAAAATTGGACAGTTGAAGACGAAAAATGTTGCCTGGACAGATGAGTCTTGATTTCTATTGAGACATTCAGATGGTAGAGTCAGAATTTGGCATAAACAGATTGAGAACATGGATCCATCATGCCTTGTTACCACTGTGCAGGCTGTTGGTGGTGGTGTAATGGTGTGGGGGATGTTTTCTTGGCACACTTTAGGACCCTTAATGCCACGGCCTACCTGAGCATTGTTGTCCATCCCTTTATGGTCATCATTTACCCATCCTCCTATGGCTGCTTCCCATAAATTTCCATCAACTGCAAGATGCTATCCTATCAATATGGGCCAACATTTCTAAAGAATGCTTGTTGAATCAATGCCACATAGAATTAAGGCAGTTCTGAAGGTGATCAAACACAGTATTAGTATGGATTCCCCAATAATCCTTTAGGTAGTGTGTATGTGTGTGTTCGTGTGTGTGTGTAATGTATATATGTATGTATGTATGTATGTATGTATAATTTGGTAGATTTACCTTTACAGCTGTTTAACATCTTGCTGATGCTGGGCAGTTTTTTCCTCTTAAAATCTAAACCGTTACTAGTTGCTTATAACTGATCAAAACATTCAGTTCCATATTCCTTATGCCTGCATAGAGATTCTGTCATCTCTCTCAATGAATGTGTAGGAAACAAAAGATTGCATTTATGAATGTGGAACTGATGGATTTCTCATCTTGCAGTGAACTGATTTCAGTCATGGTGCCTTTTCAGAATCCATTACAGTCATGTGTGATGACTGTGGCTTGTGGAAAGAGGAGTCTGAAAGACAGGTGATTATTCAATGACTAGAGTAAACAAGCAGCAGCAGACTCAGAACATGCTTGATGGCTGTCAGATACGGTATTCTCACCTGTATAAAGATATACATCAATGTCTTTTGAATTTATATGGTGTTGTGATTTGCCTCTGGGGATGTTGGACTAAAATCTTGTGGTTTGTGTTGCACTGATGTTCTCTTATTGACACTTTACTTGGAGTTTTAGTACTTGGCTTAGTATTCTGCTATTGTACCAGCTGATCTACCAGTCAGCGTCTTTGCACAAGCAAGTTAAAGCTGCTCTGAGCAGACTCTGTGTTCGCTCTCAATTTCTTTGTAAGGACCAATACAGCATTAAAGCCATAAAGAAAAATGCCATCTCAGCCCCTTGCCTCAAAGGCAGCTTGATGCTATTTTACTTCTTTGGGTGAAATACTACATTCATGAGATTAAATCAGAGTCATTTATAATTTCAGGTTTTTAATTTAATGTATCTATTTTTAAAAGTTCATATTTAAAACATACAATTCATATCTTATTTCAGCAGTTAGATTTCTGCGAAAATTAATTTATGTGTAAATGCATTTTTATCACCTTTTTACACATGACTTTGTAGATGGCATGTGGCCTAAATATTAGGATAAAATATTAGCCTCATTCTTAAATATTAAGAATGAAGGCTTGATCGGCTCTTAAGGACATCAAAATTAGATGCTTGTTGGGCGGGCTACTCTTTGACACTACCCAAAGAAAGTAAGTAGTCTACCCGTGATATGAAGCGTTACCTATACATATGAAGATTGCGGCATTACATTTAAGTAGATTTGTTTGTGATGCATCATATTTATAGTAATTTTCCTTTATGCGTAGTTTGCAGTATTTCAGCATTATAACCAATCACACACGTTTCTGTTGAGTTTAGGAATGTCAAATCAGAGGCATTTTGATTCCTCACCGTGCAAATGCCGATGTCATGATTTTTTACCCTCATTATGTTTATAAATGTTCTCTTTTATAAACTATTCATTCTGGGAAAATGTTTTTAGATTAAAACTGATAGAGTTGTCAGAAGCTTAGTGATGGTGACGTTGAATTCGTGGGACCATGGTGTAGTTTGTTTATAGCCAACATTTAGCTTTTTACTTCAGGCCATTACTTACTATTACTACTTTAGGCATCAAAATTCATAAAAGTTTTGACATTTGTGATAATTATCTTGATCGACAAAACGTGTAAGTATCATAAACTTTTGTTGTATCACAGAGCTTGTTTTTAGCGATCCAAAAGCCTATGGGAAAATGTGCTTTTTCCCACCAAAAAAAATAAAAAAAACCTTGTCGTCTTAATAATCATCATTACAATTTCAAGCGCAATTATCAACCATAATGATTTTGTCATGATATTGCAGCTTCACCCCAATGACTTCATGTTTATAGGCTATTTACCTCATGCAATGTAAATACATGTACATGAGTACTAGCATTAAATAGTAGGCATATGTGTAAATAAACATGAATAGAAAAAAAATTCTATTTTTGTTATTTTGTTGTCCTGCACCTGAGCCCAACCACCGTGTTTGGGATGTGTACTCCTTCTTTTTATTTTTGATTCTTAAATAAACATGTCATAAGCAGCTTCTTTTACACCTTTGCAGTGTAAAAATGGCTTTGGTTAATGGTTGAAAAAGATTTAATTGGTAACAGTATTAACTGTGATTGATTAAAATAACTTCATAATTGACTTATATATACAGTAACACATATGCAGATTCAAGGTGATTTTAATAAGGTAATTATAAAAACAGTTCCCTAAAAAGTCTTTAGAATAAGATGTGCATATATATCAAGGCCTACAATGTGTGTATGTGAGCGCACCATGCACAATCATTGACCCTACTACCGTTTGGGGTTGGTAAGATTTTTTTTTTTTTTTTGTAAATTTTTTTTTTCAGCATTCTTTGATGTATAAAAAATAAATATTTATAAACGTCTTTACTGCCACTTTTTAAATTAATTTAATATATCCTTGCAAAGACTAGTACTGAGCCCAACTTTTAAAGGGTATTTATTTTTAGCCAATCTAATCCTTATCATTATTTTTCTAGTTTAATTCCAATAAATTAACACTGAGATTAAATTAAGAGCACACTTGTGCAGGATGTTTTTGAGGTCAAGATGGAGAAGAAAAATATTAATTGAGTGAACTATCAATGGAAAGATCTTGCTTTTTGTCTCCACTAATTTAATGGAAGATTCTGTCTATTCAAATATATTCACTATAAAGCTCTCAAGATGCAATCAAGATCAAGCCTGACATTCCGTCCTTTTCTAGACTTGCATTACACCAAAAGGTGATGCTTTAAAGTCTATACTACACTCTAAAATTTGCTGGGTTGTTTAAACCCAACTTTGAGTCAAATATGGACAAACCCAAATGTTGGGTTAAAAATGTAATAAAACAATTTAACTCAATGGTTGGGTTTGTCCATATTTGACCCAAAGTTGGGTTAAACAACCCAGCAATTTTTAGAGTGAATGAATTATGAGAGATATACGGTCAGTGAATAGCACAGTCTACTTTGAGGTTGACATGTTGAGTGATTTGCAATTAATTTAAGGAAAGAAAGAGATGCAGTGTTGATATACAGACTGAACATTTGTAATTGTAACTGCTGGCCTTTGTTTTCATTTTCCAAATGTACCCCATCAAAACCAAAGCCCCTTGTGAAACTAGTGAAGCCATTAAAGGAAATTGAAAAACCAGGTCAGTTCCAAATGGATGTTGTCAACCACCATTAGCAACATTCACAGTAGATAGAATAATCCACTCTTTACAACACAACCACAGATCAGTTGAAGCTTTAAAAAGCCTCTGTGAGGTCACACACTGCATGGACATCACCAACATCAGAGAGCAAGCAGCAAATAACCATTAGATGCCGTTGAGTAAGCATGTTAGCCCTGCGAAAGACAGTCGTCTCTTACTTCCTCTTTACAAATGAAATGAAATGGCTAATAAAATTACTTGGCAGATTGCACACCTCATAAAGAGCATGCAGGCCCAACTTTAAGACTGTTTACCCACCTGACTCCGTGCAAGGCTGCGATTTGGCCTCTTTGTCCAGATTGCACGGGAAAATGACTTGCTAATCTGTTTACTTATTTGGAGTAATTGGGTTGGGTGCCAGTGGAGGGGATTTCCTTGACTGTTAAAAGTCTTGGTGAGTAGTCCATTCCCAGCTCCTTGGGATAATTACTCTGACTGAGCCATGGCCACAGGGCCCACGCGCAGGGCTGCTTTTTAAACTGTAAATTATGAAGGATTAGCATTTATGAATTTTAAATCAGGACTGTGGTAGGAGACACTAAAGCTGCTTAGTGATTGCAAACGGCAGCATTTGAGCAGGCAGGCAGACGGGTAACCCATTCCGTGCCAGTCTGCACACACACACATTGAGCTCAGTCTCACTTCTGACTCCAGTTATCAGCTTTAAGTGAATGAGGGGTTGACATCTTAACATCCCGTACATCACAGAGGAGTCTGCTAAGGGAGATGTTTGAGCCAGCCGCTGGGTATGTCTCTCTCTCTCTCAAATGCTCTCGCTCTTCACCCCTACCAGAGTCACGGCTTTGCCACTTGCTGAAGTGTCATAGTGAGCGGCATATCCAGTGGGTGATTATGATAATGTGGGACTTGATCCAAAATAAATTATGCATAATGGATTGATGTGGCGCCAAGTCATCAATTAGACGGATATCAACATTAAGAAATGTGACGCAGCACAATGTTTTCTTTTCTTTGGTCAAATTAATTTGTGAATTAGCTGTGATTTACTTCATGTTACAGAGCCCCTAAGAGGACCTGATGATGGAAAAAATATGAGATATTTGAGGGAAAAATTACATTTCAATGTTTTTGCATTTGCTTGCAAAACTTTTGCGCTGTCGCTGAAAAGTATTCCATTCCCCTTAGAAACTTTGCATCATCTCGCAAGAAGTATTGTGTTTCCCAAGAAACTTTGTTCACTCGCAGAATCATTTGCATTTGCTAACACAACATATGCGTTCTATTAAAAATATTGTGTTCCCACTTTATATTCGGTGTATTTAACTACTATGTATTAACATTTTGAAAATTAATACATTTAATACAATGCACTTATTGTGTACATACATCTAGAATGACCTTTTAACCCACCCTTAAACCTACTCGTATCACCAAACCTGTCCCTAACCTTACCATATCCCACCTCAATAGCAGCAAAAGTTTAATTTCGTAATACAATATGAACACAATAATAACCTTCGTTCGTCTTCAGAACACAAATGTAGATATTTTTGATTAAATTTGAGAGGTGGATCATTGCAACATAGGCTCCTAAAGGATTGAAACTTGACGGCCCAGAAAGTCAATGAAGAAAATGTTTAAATATTACATTTGACAACAGTGGCTCAAGTATAAGTTTATCAAGCGACGCGAATCCGTTACATGCGCCATGGAAATCTTTTGAACTCTCGTCTGAGGCCTACAAGGAAGAAAAGGAATAGTCGAATAAAGTTGTTATTTTTGCTTCTTTTTCGCACAGAAAGTATTCGCGTCGCTGGATACTTGAGCCACTGTAGTCACATGGAATATTTAAACATTTTCTTCATTGACTTTCTGGGCCGTCAAGTTTCGAATCTCTTAGGCAGCCAATGTAGCAGTGATCCACCTCTCAAATTTGATCAGAAATATCTTCATTTGTGTTCCGAAGATGAACGAAGGTCTTACGGGGTTGGTACAGCATGGGGTGAGTAATTAATGACTTAATTTTCATTGTTGGGTGATCTAACCCTTTAAGGACACCTAATGTAAGGTGTGACCAAATACTGCATTCCCTTGAGAAAATTTGCATTCGCTAAAACATTTAAAAAAATTCCTTCACCATGTCCCCTTTAGGATCTCCGTACCATTTCTCCGGGCCTGATATTGTTTTTACCTGACGCGCTCAAGGACGACGCGGTCACCCGTCACCCATCGACTTTCAATGGAAGGTGCAAGTCCAAAAAAGTGCCACAGCACATTATTAGCTAGTGTGTGGGCTGCATCTTACCACCTGCATCCCCTGCTCATATCACACATCTGGGGCTGTGTGTCCCTCACTGGCGGGCCATGACCTGAATGTGTGGTGTTAACTGGCTGGGCCAAGCAGCTGGGGATTCACTAAGGTCTTGTTGGTCTCTCTGCGCCACACGTCGTCTCTATGCTACATGACACATGAGCTGATTAACCTCCATCTCAACACCTCAGCCACCTTCAGTACAGGGCTCAATGACACATTATACCAGCCAATGTGCTGACACTCGACACACAGGCGGCGATAGCATGTCAAGCAGGTAACTTTACACCGGGAAAGTATCATTGTCAATGCAAAGAAAAAGTGCATGTTAACAACTTGGGTGGGTGGTGTACAAAATATCTTTTGAAAGTTGTTTGCAGCAACACATTGTGATATAGTAGTACACAAAAGACCTTTGTCCAAAAACAACTTTCGTGCTGGGGTGCACAAGGTAGATGAAAATAAAATCTAAATCAAAACTAGGATCTAAACCAGGATCTGCTTAGTTAATAATTGTAAAAGCACAAAAAATAAGGATTTTTAGTAGCCCTGTATTATAAAGTTCAATTTGTTAACCTTAGTTGATGCATTAGGTGTCGTGAACTAGCATTTTTTAACCCTAATACATACTAATTTACATACTAATACTTGAGATGTAAAAATTATTATTATAAATTGCAAAAAAAAATTCAACATAAAATATTATGAAGGAATATGAACTAACAATGAATCATAGTATATTTGTAAATTAACATGAACCTAGAATAATAAATGCTGTGAAAAATAATGAAAAACCAAACAATGTTTATTGTTATTTCATGATTCTTAAAGCATTGAACTTTTTTGGTGTTGTCCACCTTTACATTTATTTTTTTTAAAGGGGTCATGAACTGGCTTTTTAAATTTTATTATATTGTTGTCTGAGGTCGACTTATGACGTTCGCTTGGTTTTTGCATTCAAAAACATCAAAATTAATAGGTAATAGACTATTTTCTCATTTCACAATCCTCAGTGAAATGAAGCGAAACAGACGGACAATGTTTACCATCATCAGTTGGAACATCATTAAAAATAAAGTTTAACCATTGGAATCCAGAGGAAGCATATGCAGCTCTTCTTCCACAACCAGGCACTGCACAATAGTTTGTATAGAGAGCCTAAGTCCCGCCCAGGGGCGTAGCCAGTATTGGGCCAGGGCGGCACTGGCCCGCCCACATTACTCACTGGCCCACCCAGACAAGTTTGATAAAAATATTTTTTTAGCTTATATTTATTATTCAAATGTACTTAAGAAAAATATATTAATATATACCTGATTTATTGTTAACTGCTGTGTGTGTTTAATTCGTTTCCCGAATAAAATGAAACTGTCGACGCAAGTTATAGAAAGCCTCCTTCCGAAACGTTATTGGTTGCTATGGTTGCTGGCGGTTCTGACAGGAAAACTCTCAGCGGTGCCGGCGCCACAATAATGGCTAAACAACTTTCTTTAATGTGCTATTTGGAAAAAATCAAGAGTCAGAGGAAGAAGACACGCTAATGCCTTCATCTACAGTACTGAGTCCACACAGGCCAGTAATCATTAACCCACAAGTAACGTTAGGCTAGTCAGGTGCTGGCGGCGGCCGCTTCTTGCTCTCTCTCTCTCCCAGTCTGACGCGGGTTTACCTTACTTCATGGGACCTTATTTCTGAAAAAATATGCATGGTAGTCAATGGCGGGAGATAACTTGTCTTTTTTATTCCGTCTGAACTGTGTCCTGGATTACACATATGATGTTTGTCAATTTAAAAGATAATTATGAAAGTCAAGAAAGTCGCAGTTAAATCAGAAGAGTAACTTCTAGTTTTATGTGAAAATCGCTCAATGAACTACATCTCCCGGAGGCGGAACAACGAGCAAGATCAGCTGCTGTGTGTGTGTGTGCAGTCTGGAACAACACACTAATGTTACGAATTATAACGGAAGACTATAGAAACAATGACATAGCCTCAGTAAAGTTAGCTTCATTCATTGAGAGAAATGTGCGCCTTTAGGGTTTGTAGTCTTTGTAATTACGTATTTTCACAGTCTTATATCTCAACAGTTTTACATCAAACTGCGACTTCTTTACTTTAAAATGTATCTTTTAAATTGACAAACATCATATGTGTAATTCAGGCATCAATTTAAACGAAATCACAATATTTGTTATCTCTCGCCATTGACTACCATACAATATGTTTCGAAATAAGGTCCCATGGTGGTCGACTGGAAGGGGAGGGACTTAGGCCCTGTCCACACTACTGCGTTTTCGTTTAAAAACGGAGACCTTTTGCTACGTTTGCACCTCCCGTCCAGACTAAAACGGGAAAAAAGAAGACCTAAAACGGAGAAGTTTAGAAATGCTGCAGCTGCGTTTTGAATCTCCGAGAGGGCGTTTTAGTGTGGACGACACAAAACGGACGAACTTCAGAAGCGATGACGCAGAGGCTCACGCTCGGCTCTATGATTGGGTGTCATCAGTCATGACGTCTCCTTCCCTGATTCGTCAATCACTGTTTACATCGGCACGCGCATGCACAGTGTTGGTGAATGGTCACGTGATCCGTGTTTTCAGTCGTTTTAATGTGGACGGAGATCATTTCTAATATGCAGATAAAACACTGGTGTGGACGGAGATCGTATTTGTTTTAATTCTCAGTTTTTAAACGAAACGCAGTAGTGTGGATGGGGCCTTAGGCTCTCTATTGCTCCGTAGCCTCAAATCACAATGAATGTAAACGGGATTTTACTGATAAAATATGTTATTTAAAAATCCCATTTTGCCAATTAAATTTTCACAATTCCTTATTTTTGTGAATATTACACTAAATTAATAATATTGTAGTCAACCCTTCCACACGTAAGTTAAAAAATTCCATCTGACCCCCAGCGTGAGTTTTTCAAGGCGACTGTTATTTAGAACCTTTCACTTTAATGTTTCCACGGTGACAGCTGTCATTGCTTGTCACCTGACAGAGCGCAATCACAACACAGCTGAATAAACGATGATCTGCTTTTATGTCATTTTTCCTTTTTTATTCAAAATATTCACAAATGTATTAGCTATAGCATGAAACACTGATATTCCGATTGTCAAATATGTGCAAGTGGATGTGTTTTGTTGTTTAAACACATTTATAACGTATCGCGTTAGTTAGAGCTGTATGTTAAGAATCGGATCTGTTGGATTTTGGGGTAACACTACAATAAGGTTCGTTAGTTAACATTAGTTAACTACATTAGGTAATATGAACTAATAATGAATAGCACATATACAGCATTTGTTAATCTTTGTTAATGTTATTTTCAGCATTTACTAATACTTGATTAAAATCTTGTTAACATTAGTTAATGCACCGTGAACTAACATGAACAAACAATGAACAGCTGTATTTTCATGAACTAACATTAACAAATATGAACAAATGCATTAACAAATGTATTGCTCATGGTTAGTTCATGTTAGTAAATACATTAACTAATGTTAACTAATGAACCTTATTGTAAAGTGTTACCGATTTTTGGATTTACAACACGTTAATTTCTCCACTAATCATGAAAATACATGAAAGTAAGTGGCTGATGAACTGGGAGAAGAATAGAGCAAAATGTAACTACTTACACAATTACACAACCATGTGTTTCTAACATGTAAAACGTGTTCGTCTTATTATTAAGCAGTGCTAAATATAAGCTGTTTTAATATATTAATGCTCTGCTAGTTAACTGAAGATGTTTAGGCCTAATCCATTTTTTATGGGTTCATCCGTACCGCGAAGATGTTTCAAAAAGTAGTGGGGAGCCCCCAAAAAAAGTGGTGATGTGCGTTAATGTGAAAGCCCCCTCTCAGTTTTCAGACGCCCCCTCATCAGCGCTCAGGCTGGCGCCGGCTCTGTTTGTCATCACAAGGTAGGAATCTATGTTCTTTATCTATGTGTGTAATGCGCAAATTTGTGGGTGGGGCTAAACCGGCCGTGTTAAAGTAGGCGTTGATCTTCTTCTGCGGGGGTGGTGTTTTATCCTCTTTGACGTCATAGTTCCCCACTTTGAAAATGAGTAATTTGCTGAGCCTTATTGGACTAACAAGGCCCTTTTCAGTTCTAAAACTTACAGGATATTCTTATAATATGACCGATGTCAAAAGCTCAAGGAAAATTTGATTTCTCAGTTCATCACCTCTTTAACAGATCCTACTTTAGATCCTAGTTTTGACTCTTACCAGAATTGAAAAACTATGACATTTCACTTTAATTGCTTATAACTTTCCACTGTAAATATCACAATAAGCACATTTCTAAATTGTTCTGCTGGTACAGCATGTTAACAGAAACATGGTGTGAAACAAGCTGAAATAATAAACAATCTAGAGTGAGGGAAAAGAAGGATTGTTTGGATGGAAAACTACAGCAAATCCTTCAATTTGTTGTAAAGACAACAAGGTAGGAAGGAGAATTTTATCCTATTAAATCTTGTGTTTGTTCAGCATGCTAGGCCTCCTCTGGCCTTGTTCCTTCACTTGGAAGCATAAATGGACATATCTTATTGATTTTCTTTCAAACTGGATTGCATGATTCCTGTGAATATGGTAGACTAATTCAGCTGGTGATGTCCATCGGGAGAGCATGAGTTGGGAGGGGGGACGTTGAGAAGCCAGACGTTATGGGGTCCACGAGCACTCCTGCAGCACAGCTGTGGGCCTCATTACACCAAACAGGGGCCTAATTGCTTTTCCCTCCGTCCCATCTCGCACTCCTTTCCTTCACGGCCAAATTAAATGGAAAGTTTTTTAATTATTTATCAATACCACGTCTGCTAGTGGATCAATCAGTGTGAATGGTTATCAAATATAATGGGATCAAGCGGGCTGATGGAACGCTGTGAAACATTGATCGCAGTCTTAAGCATTTTTATGTGTTCCTTAAGAAACCCAATTATTTTTCTTTAGCAGGGGGAGAGTGACAGTGGCTTTGTTAATTTGGGCATGGAAGACACAGGATGGGGATAGTGCCCCAAGGGGGGACAGTTGACCTACTGAAGTGTGGCGGACTTCAAGGTCTTGTCATTCATTGCTAGGAATCAACCCCCAGCCAGAACATTGTACATTTAATGAAGAAAGCTCTATTCGAGATTTACAGCTCTTCACATATAAACATAGAAGGATGTTTCTTCAACTTTGGACACTTTAAGACCTGTGAAAAAAATTAACATCTAGTAGATTTATTTGTCCAATAGTGAACACAACTTTGTTTTTCCTGAATGTCACAGTGCCATTTCTACCTCAAATTATTTATTGTATGGTATTGTTTTTAATAGATACATATGATGGAAATAACACATTTTTGGAATAAAATTGATCACCTTTTTAAAACTAATTTTATAGCTACCATTTTGTATATCCTAAATACATTTTTTATATAATTTTAACAACACTTTTTACAAATTTTGACAAAACCACAGCTTGATTGGAAATTACAGACAAAATTTTAAGTTCACAAATGATTAACCAAATTTTTTTTTAATCATACATCACTTGTCTCATCACATATCAACACTGTGTCTCCTTAATGTTCAGTTTTGAACCCTTCATATAAAGAGCAGGTTAAATTCAGTTTATAAAAATCCATGCCTGGGACATAAAAGTTGAATAAACACCCAGAAATGTGTCTTTGATTTCTCCATCTTTTCTTTTCTTCTTTTTATGTTAAGATTCAGCTAAGTGTGTCGTTACATAAAAGAGCTCTTTACATGAGAAGACAATCTGGCCTTTCTGTGTACCACACACTCAAGGGCAAAGTTAGACTTTGAATAAAAGTTTGTCTGATTGTCAAGATTAGCAAAAGTTATAGATACAGCAACAGGGCCTTATTAGCGGAAACTTTCCCTGCTCATGCTGCTTTCTGTCAGGCTGTGCAAGGTTGTGTGCTGTTGGGAATTATTACAGGGTTTCCGTGGGGCATTAAAAAGCATTAAAAGTCCTTAAATGGATTTCGTGAAAATTAATGCATTAAAAAGCATTCATTTTGATTGCTACAGTCATTCATTTTTTTATATATAGTTTTGAACAGAATTTTATATCAATTTATTTGAATATAGCCTTCATAATTAATCATTTGTTTTTGCTGTCCCAAAATATGTATGTCGGGTAAAAAGCAAGCATCCTATTATTTGCCCTGAGAGGAAAGCCGCTAAAAAGGCCAGGTTAGAGGACGCCGGGCCATAGAAGGTTGCGAAAGGGTAGGCCCATTAGAGGAGGAGACGGTGCAGGTATAAGAAGAAGAGAATAAATACTTTGTATTTGGTTGAATTGTCAGTGCCATGTGTCAAATCTTCTCTTTTGCAAGTCTGAGCAATTATTAATAACAACAACAAAAACACTAATAATAATATTACTAATGAAACACCACCATTTCTTCAACCAATCCTGTACGCGCAAGATATAATAGTGGGGAGTAAATTGACATATCCTACCTGCAAATTACACCTATGTGTTGCAGAAAAAGAAAAAAAAAAAACATTTTATATATAGTCATGGGTCATATGTGGCATTAAAAAAAATAAAAATGGCATTAAAAAAGCATTAAATTTAATTTTAAGATACCTGCAGACACCCTGTATTAGCCGGCAACACACAATGTAATCTTAGTTAAAGGGTTAGTTCACCCAAAAATGCTGATGCAAGATGCTGCTGACGTGTTCTCTGGTAACCAGTAACCAGAGAACACGTCAGCAGCATCTTAGTCACTGCGGACTCATGAACACAGATCCGGAAGACAATACAATGTTTAATAAAGTCATAGTTTTGTTATTTTTGGACCAAAAAATTTATTTTCAATGCTTCAAAATATTCTAACTAACCAACTGATGTAACATGGACTAATCTGAAGTAGGATGGGCAACGATTAATCGCGATTAATCGTATCCAAAATAAAAGTTTGTGTTTACATAATATATGTGTGTGTAGTGTGTATAATTAATTTGTATATATAAATAACCACACAGGCATGTATATATTTAAGAAAAATGTGTTATAAATATATTATATATTTTTATTTATATATAATATTATGTATAAATATATATAAAGTATATACATGCAAATATTTATTAAATATAGCCTATACATGCATGTGTGTGTGTATTTATATATACAAATTAATTATACACACTACACACACATATTTTATGTAAACACAAACTTTTATTTTGGATGTGATTAATCGCGATTAATCGTTGCCATCCCTAAAGATGTCCGTATTTTCTTTCTGGACAAGGACATTATATCGTGTATACATTTCCAAAGGAATGACAGAAAACTCTTGGACTAAATCTAAAATACCTTAAACTGTGTTCGGAAGATGAACCAAGGTCTTACAGGCTTGGAACGATATGAGGGTGAGTCATTAATGACATAATTTTCATTTTTGTGTGAACTAACCCTTTAATACAACAGGTATTCAATCACATAAGAATTCAATGTTTCAGGAGTTGCAAACAAGACAAGAGGGTTCAGGTATTTCAAATAAATTAAGTCCACGAGATGAATTTCTTTTCCCTTATATTTAGATATTAATGACATTCATATAGGTGCTCCCTTAACATATTCATTCACCCAGGACCAGTCCGTAAACAAATGAATTCAGAAGACAAGCTAACATAAAAGGAAAGATATGAGATTTCACGTCATCTGTTTTTCTTTTTTTTTTTTACTTGGGTTCTGCTGGAATTGGATTATAAGAGCTGGAAAGGAGGGGCACTGATTTGTAAGGGAATTGAGCACCACAAAATAAATTCTCACCTATTCATATTTAAATCACACCTAGGTGTTGCAGATAATCCATTTTAAGACAGTATGAACTCAAAATGGAGGTCCCAGGACCCATACATCTGAAATAAACACATTATCAGTATGCATGCCCCATTCCGGCGCCATTCCAGGTTGTATTTATGTAAAAAAAAAAATAAAAAAAATGTTGAACTGCTGAACGTAGTTGATTATTTTCCAAAAGGCATAAACACTCCCATCCATATTCATTAGGAATTTAAAGCTGTTTCTCCAATCAACATGTCGTGTGGATTCTCAGCCAAAGCGCCTTCCCGCAGCAGCGCTGTATAGCAGGATCAAGTAAACCTGATTTTGTTTCGACTTTTCTCCATTCAAATGTCATTTCCTATCAGTCCCTCCTCTCGTGATGGTTGCGGTTACATGTCGCTTACTGATTCATTAATCCTTTGGAATGGCTTTTTTGGGTGAACATGGAGACTTAAGCTTTGAAGAGGTACAAGGTTTACTGTGAAGATGAGCTGTGGGCGGCAGCAGTGCCAGTGATGGTGGCAGTGCCAGCCTCTAATGTGAGAAGAGAAATATAAGCAAGTGTGTGCAGGGGTTTGTGGGTATGTATTCAATCCTCTCGTGAACTCATTGAGTGTAAAATCAAGTCAAGTACTTGTGGGATTACATCAGTGTCCAGGTTTTTGGTGTTTGTGTGTGGGGGTTTACAGTAAGTGTTTGTCCCGGTATAAGTGTTTAGACATATTCAAGCATCACTTTTAGATGCACACCTCCACCACAAACATAATTATACAATACTTACTGTTGTTTGGACTCTTGAATCTCTCATAATGCCTTTCGCTTATGCAAGTACTTTATGTTCTTTTTAATCAGGTACTGTAACTACTGTTCCCTTTAATTGTCACAAACCACATTGATTAAATAATTTGTTTCTGTAAGAATTTGATAACAAATGATTGAGAATTAGATTGAAATTCTATTTGATTGCAGACTTTGGTGCCCTTGGCAAATCTGAGCACAGTTTGAGACATTGTTGAGAGGGAATAGGGATTTGTAAAGAGCACAACATACACAAAAAAGGCCATGTGCATCAAGAGTATATAAAAAGGGATAGGGTGAAAACAGTTACTTTCGTTGTAATGGCTGACCTTTCTCTAAAGCAGCATCCATGCATTTCTATGCATGGGCATAAATAGCTGAGCTACATAACAATTAAGGTAACCTTTCTGTTTGAATAAGAGGCAATTTCTCTGCACGCTGAAATTACATGAATGATGAATTATTTTGTGTTGGAGAGCAGAGATGTGGAGAAAGGGATGAGATAAGGAAGAGGGTGCAGATTAAAAAAGGGAAAGGAGGGAAAGAACTGCTTTGTCTATGAATCCCAGTTTTTAAGGCCTTAAAAATTTTGAGAAGCACAACTGAGGTAGACATACATGATACTTTTTTTTTTTTTTTTGATGTCTCAGTGGGATTCATTAATGTGTGTCCCGGCTGCTGTCTCACTTGCACCGTACATTCGGCTGGGTTTGCGTTCATCCCCAAATTACATTTAATTGGACAATTACTCAAACTCAGAATACCTCCACAAGAAGCCAACAAGGCTGCTAATAAACACCTTGTCTTCTCAATAAAAACAAGGAAGTCATTTACCTGACCCAAGAGGCACAATTTTTATCTGTGCTAAATTTATTTTCAAAATAATTGCGGCGCACGGCGTGAGGAAGAATATTAAAAGGCGGCTATGCGAAGAAAGAGTAATGCAGGCCAACCCCAGGCCTGCTGAGCAGCCCTCTCCCCTGGGAGAGAGGCTCATTTGTTCCCAAGATAAGAGCATTTCACACACTAGCACAACTATAATATTATTGCTGTCATGGCATAATGAAATAATTACTGGTTTGGCCATGTTCTCAAAGACGCAAAACACGCGCACACTCGCCCATCTCCAATCCCCTCTGCCCCTACCCCCCACACTGAACAAAACTACTTTTTGTTTTTGAATGAGATTGTTAATTAAAGATTGCTGGTGGAGGATGTCCATATTGGCCACATTATTCCTTTAGAATGAGCAATGATTGTTGAACACTGTACTGCGCCTCAGGACTTGCAGCTAGTTGTGAGGGTTTGCACAGAGTTAGGTATAAAAGTTAGGTGTTTGTAAAGGAAGTAAAGGTATTTGGAGAGAAAAAGTGACCACTGAAAGTTTCTGGCCTTAGTTGGCAGTGGCACTCAGTCGTATCTTTGCACTGGAGATACTTGAGAATTGCTCACCTCTGTCACTGCTAAACCCCTAGATACGGACACAGAAAATGGATATGGTGCTAGCTTTTTTACTTTATCTAGCAGTTAATGCATTGCCTTTAGCAAGTAATGATTTGTGCTTCGGCATCCAGGGCCGTCATTTAAATTCACAGGGTCCGGGACAAGAATTGTTTGATTGGGCCCCACTCTCCAATCCCAAATAAGTAGGCTATACCATTCAGTGTTGTGCAAATTACAAAATTGGGTAAAAGGTTTCCTTTAATTCAAGAGTGTGAATTTAAAATGAATTGGCTGGCCCCACTCCAATGGAAGTTGAGTTGAAATTGGAATAACAGAAAGAGAAATTTACTGAATTGCAATTAAGAAAAAGAAAAAAGGTTATGCATTCTGGGAAATGAAGTATTCTAGTGCCCGCTTATATTTTTGTTTAATATTTATTACAATTTTTAATTATAAATGAAACTAAGTGGAATTTTGAATATGGAAGGTTTATGGCATTTACTGTATTTCTGTGAAACAAAAGATTGATTTGATTGGAAGATGGAGCTGATGTAGGCAGTAGTTCTAAGTAGCTTGTGCAAATAGTTTGGACAATATCTAGTTCATGCAGTGATATTTGTTTATATTTTATATGACAGACCAATAGGTTCTGATGTTTTGTTAATGGCATTTATTCCTGCAAAATAAAAGGCTGATAACTTGCGCTTTGTGATTAAGAAGATTGCATGTAGATAATAGTTCTATCAGAAAGACTGATACTGTAACTATTAACCATTATTAACAGCCCAGCAAGCAATATTATGATATAAAGTGCTTTGGTGTAGGCCCCGTTCGTAGCTCGCAATCCAAGATAAATATTATATATTAATAGGGCTTGGGCGCGCGTTGCATTCGGGACGTGGCGGCCATGTTGGAGGCTTCGCAAATGTAAACATACCAGCAAATTGAATGAGGTTGGGAGAAAGAAAATAAAAAAAGATCCCTAAAAGGATGCTGAATTTACCGGGATACGTTTAAGGTCAACTGTTGTAATTGTAAGGATAAATTGGTCAAAAGACTGTGAAGACATTTATAATATTTCAAGTATAGGGCTTGGGCGTTGTGACATCATTACTGATGTGGCGGCCATGTTGGAGGCTTACGTGCATGTAAACATACATTAAGTCGAACGAGGAGAAGCAGCAGAGTTGAGAAAAAGAAAAGAAAAAAGATGTTAAAATCCCTAAAAGGTTATGGAATTTACCGGGATATGTTAAATAGGGAAGCCAGTGACCGGTATGTGGACTAAACCGGCACTTTTAAGGGTTTGTATCCATATGAAATTTCCAACAAAGAGTCGGCAAACAGTGGGAACAGGGTAATCCGGACAGATAGTTAGTAATGTTAGCTGTCAACCCTCACGTTTTTTTCCGGGTTTCTCACGTACTTGATCTCTTTTCCCGCTGTCTTGCCGTTTTAGTATATTCCTGTAAAATATCCTGTATTTGAATATTCTCATAACATTAACATTAGCCCTTTAATCGGACCTGTCAGTCTCTGTTGTCCTGTTGCTAAACTGTTACCCTCTTGCTTTAAGCATCATTTTGCTTACTAACGTAAGTTTAAGTGCTTAATGATGACCCTGACACAAGCCTGAATAAAAGACGATGACTATTTTACTACCAGAGATGACTAGATATCTACCTATTGACTCGAGGCTTCACACAGCTCGGTTTCTCTCTCACTGTTTCTCCTTTTTCTGTTTGCCCTCCACTCTTCCTAAAGCTCATAGGCCACAGGCTGGGCCTTTTC
This sequence comes from Hybognathus amarus, assembly GCA_030378365.1. Taxonomy (NCBI): domain Eukaryota; kingdom Metazoa; phylum Chordata; class Actinopteri; order Cypriniformes; family Leuciscidae; genus Hybognathus; species Hybognathus amarus. Next base: position 68,129 of record JAQIUQ010003697.1, on the reverse strand, counting down.
ACATCTCTGAGTAGTAGTGAGAGAACATCAGGATGAATAAATAATCTTACGACCTCACACATTCAGGGACAGCGGTCTAACACCTTAACTGACAAGAGTTCATCCAAATGCCACTCCCTGGTGAAACAGAAACAGAGAGAGAGAGAGAAACTGCGGGAACAGTGAGCGAGAGAGTCCAGCCCAGGAGAGTTAGATTGTGACAAATGGTGTGGAAAAAACAACAGCAGCAGCAGTCTGAAGGGAAGACAAGAGTAAACCTCACAAATAATTAACTGGGTAAATATTGGAGAGCGGACTGACTAATTACCTCACACGTCTGGCTGCGCTCTCATTACTGTTCTTGTCAGAGTTAACCCCCGTACTGCCGGCTCACAGTACACACACAAACACACACATTGCATAGATTAATCAGGTCACGATGATGGGAGTTTGGTGACCGCAAGTGGTGCTGGAAATGTCCTCAGGAGGTGAAATCTAGAAAATGAGGAGACACAGGTGAACTGGGCTTTGTCATTTGAAATTATATATTCGTTTAAATTCATTGTTATGAGTATTTTAGTTAGTAGGAACGCAGTGATGTTATAATATTGGCTGATACCAATAAGCCAATCATTTTAATTTTTTATTGGCAAATAAAAACAGATTCGGTTTTGTCCAAAAAATAAATGAATTAATCACACACACACAAAAAATAATATTACTGGTTTGTTCTTGTAACAAATGTCCCACTGAAAATGTTTACTTGAAAAAAGCTAAAAAATGTTTACTTGAAAACATTGTGAAAATTTACAAAGATTTGCCAAGTAAAAACCTAAACATATTTATCAGTAGCTTTAATTAGAAATCTTAAGTTAAGATTTACTTGGAATATGGAATTAAGTAAACTTTACTTTAGTTAAGTGAAAGTAACAAAGAAAATAAGTAACTTGACTAGTAAAAGGTTGATTAATATCAATTTAGTTGTAATTTCCTTTGTGTTACATTTCATTCAAACAATTTTATTGAATTATACCAGTCATTTATATTATGTGTTTTACTTGGCGTATCTAAGTAATTTATAATTCATCATGTCAGATGTTAAGCATGATGTGAATGCAAAGACCTCAATACTTGGTAGACAATACACAATGACGGTAACATTTGATGGATCGTTTTTGTGTTTGAATGTGTCATTTTGAGCAGAAAATTTCCTCAAAATGTCACAAAATGGCAAGTTACTAATCCTGACAACAAAAGCAATGATAAAAGCTGGAAACCAGTGAAAAATTAACCTAATTAATTATTCAAGGTCCAGTGCATGATGGGAACCCCAGTATCAGAAAAAGTTGAGTAATTTTTACTTTTTTATTGAGTTCATATTTATGCTTTCATTTCTACTTGCTTGAACTTGCTTTTTTTTTTAGTAGTATTTACCTTACCAAAAAATCATTTTTTCAGTGCAGGCAAGTTTGAAGAACCCTTGTGCAGATTATTGAAATTCCCACTGTAAATGAATACAAAAGAATTGACTTAACTTGACTTGACTTTAAACTCACCAAACAGCGTATTACACAAACAATATTAGACAAAAGAAACACCTGAACACAATGAAACAATGAAGCAATCAAAACGTGACACATAAGACAAGAAACCAATAAGAAGAACACATGACCAAAACCACCAATCAGAACATGACACAATCAGGGGAGGCACAAGACATGAAAACCAAACATGACAGTTCTATGATGCGTCCCAATTCTCCTACTTATACTAAACCCTAAAAGTATGTACTCTTTTTGTGAAGAACAAGTATACTTTTGAGTGTGTAGCAAAAGAGTAGACAAGCTTTGATACATACTATCACTTCATACAATTGCATCTTTAAAGGTTGCTCTCTGTCGCATCCTGTCACCATAAACTGGCCTGTCAGTCATCTTGTCACATTTAAAATCCTCCGCATTTCATTTCATTGACTACCATATTCGGAGACAAATGTAGTATCTACAGTCGCTGGTCTTTCATGTGGAGAACTCTTCTCATATTAATGCATAATGATGATGGATTTAAAAGTTAACAGCTAAATGGATCTTTATAAGCATCCACGTTGTTATTATAGATGAAATAAAAAATATTTTTTTTATCAGGTTAAACTTTGATTATTAGGCCCTTATTCCTTTATCTGAAACTCTTACTGTCTGTTCTGCATATCCGCCATGTTTTGTCGTTTTTAAACACTTTTTACTCGTGTTTGTAGTGGAAAATCTACCGGAAATAGTAGATCATCCAGAGATTTTTGTTACACTTTTCTTCTTTTTTTCTTCTTTTTTTTTACATACAATGCTTTAGGACACACTTATTCTAATCTCACAAACTATTTAGGATGGATAGTATGGACATTGGGATGCAGGGTTGGGGAATTTATCAATCACAAAATTATAAAATAAAACAGTGTAAAAGATCCATATTTAATTTCATATTGGCTAAATGTTTAGTTTTGAAATGGTTAGCATATCAGGATATTAATAATATTTTAAATGCATCCATGATATGTATTGACCATATATATATATATATATATATATATATATATATATATATGGTAGTGATTTATAAATGCATCCCTACTACACAGTAACATAAGGTTAATGAACCATTGATTCATGGTTCATGAATCGTAAACCATTTTCCACAGATCTCTTGTACAACTTATATTGTATCAAGTTTGGCTGTACTGTCATACACAATAATCCTGACTTTAATGGATGTGATATAATACATCAAACTAGATTCATGTGAAGCTGAATGATGTTCCTGTGCTCTCTCTCACACACACAGCCAGGCATTTCTCCAATAATCTCCAGGCCACTGGCTAATGACAGCAGCTGTGAGCCAAGCATGCACCACTTCCAAAGCTGATTCAAGTTTAACGAGCCACTCTAGAATAGTATTGATTCAAATCTGTGTTTGACAGGATACTCTCAGAATGTGTATGTAATGGCTAAGGACTTCAGATACTCTGTAAAGTATCTTAGAGGAGAATGCAGTTTAAAGAAGCTATGTCTCATTTGTGTTGGAGGTGGTCTGCCATCTCCAAAGATTGTGAGGGGAGTTTAAACTTTCTCTTGCATTATCTCTCTTCGCATTCCTTTATTTTGTCATGCATTTCTCTTCCGAATAAGCAAACATATGATAACATGATAGAAATTCTGAAATTTCTCTCTATATAAATGTGTCAAATTGAATAGCCTACATGTCAAAAAGTCTATGTAAATACGCATAGCATTTATATAAAACAGAATTGTGGAGACCAGAATTTCTATCATGTTATTATAACATGGAAAATGCAAATCTGCTGTATGGATGGCTCTTGGCAATTATAAAGTTCGTCTTTCATTTGGCAATATGATGACCTCTTTTTCAGGATGGTGTTAATTGAAATGGACGTGGGTGGATCGTAACGCAGCTCTCTATACAACAGGGTCAGGTGAGGTAACTTCTTGTTATTTATTTCGTTATGAAGGACTTTGGGATGTTGCAATTGTAATCTCTTTCAAAAGCATCCTCAACCTTGCTTGTAAGTCAATTACGAGAACATGCTACTCTTGGTTCCTTTTGAATATTTATTCAAACCGCAAAATTAGAACCATTAAACAAGACCTCTGCATAATAAACACAGCTAATTGCATGCATGCATAAACAAATGTATGCGTGCTTTGCGCGCAAACATACACAGATGTGCTCGCACATTGTGATATTGTGAATAGTTCATTAAAGAAATAGAAAAAAACATCTCTCATGGGGGAATGTGCATCCAGGTCTAAATAGACAAAATATTAAGTCATATAGTTATAATGTAGATCTAGCCACAGCACGTTTTCTGTCATATAGCTCTGCTGATGATATGCACAGGGACAGGACACTCCACACTCCCACATAGCATGATTTAGGTCATCCCTACCTGAGTTGACAGCCATGAAGAGAGAAACATACTGTACATCTCGCTGTCATCATCTAAACCAGGGGTTCCCAAGCTTTTTTGTGCCAGGGACTGGCATATTCATAAAAAAAATTCCAGGGACCAGTTGTCAATTTGAATGCCTCAATTTTAAGATGAATCGTTTGGATTCGGAATATATCACTTTGCAAAACAGTAACAGCCTATAATTTATTTGCATATAATGAACTAGGTGGCAACAAAGGCTCCTTGCATACCAATCTTTTTAAACTTTCCGAACGGTTCACAAAAAGTGTCTCTTTTCTCCCATTCAATAAGGTCTACTTCAAAAGCAACTCACATAGCACTCACTCACTAGCAGGTGCATAGACGTTGGAACCCCCACCCCCGGCCGCCCCCTAAATTCACATAAGGATTCAATAAGGATTATGCATTAGCATGCATTGTGTATTATCATGCAATTTATACGCGAAAATTAGTTTTTACATGCATTTGATACGCAGAAAACTTAATAATTGGTCAGAATTATGTCTGACCCATTCCAAATGTTTTCCGATATGGTGACACAAGCACTGATGGACCAAAGAGCACACATTTCGACATGTGCAGTAAAAACTTGAAATATAAATTCTCAGAAAATGCATTTTAATACTAATATATTGAAAAGGCTGTTTATATACTCCATTTATAAAGGAGTTCAGACAAAGGACATATTTAATGAGAAAAATAGACATACATGCATGACAAAAAATCTTTAACTTTTAGGTAGCAAAATATTTTTTTGAAAATTCTACTAGACTAACATCACTCACAAATCCTGACATTTCACACATCTCTTGAGTTTTATTAAAAATCTTTAACTTTTAGGTAGCTAAATATTTTTGAGTAATTCTGAGAGGCATCCGGTACTGTCAGAACTAGTTAACTCTGTGGCGATGCATGTGCAAAACTAATCGCAAAGTCAACCAGGATACATAACACAGCCTACTTCTAGGCCTATATAGTAACAGTTTCAGAATACAATAGAAAACACAACGTGATTTGGATGTTTGGTGAAGTGCCGCTGCAGTTTGGACGGCTTCATTGCTTCATTGAGAGTTTTTCACCACAAATTACACACAACGAATTTGACGCCACGGAATCGCCTGTTGTCGTGAATCCATACCTAATGTATGAGGTATCGTATTTACGATTGAAGCTTGACTTTTTCTTTCTCTATATTTCAAGTTGGTCATCGCCTTTCCTTTTACCGGAACTGTCCGCAATGAAATGAGCCATTAAAATCTGCGCGCGCTCATCTCTCCGCATACTTCTGTCACTTCAGCTGCACGCACCCATGAACGCACCGCGCTCAGTCTGTTTAGATATGACGCATTGCTAAGCAATCGGAAGGCAGTCAAGGAAACACATTTTAATATTTGTATTTATTTGTATTTATGTATTGCCTGTGTTTTGGATTAAATAACATGACACGTTAAACAGCATTTTAAAAAGACAATAATTATTATGGAAAATGTTGGTGTTTTTTTAAAATCGGGGGATTTTTCAAGGCCCCGTACTAATGTGTTCACGGACCGGCACTGGTCCGGGGACAGGGGGTTGGGAATCACTGGTCTAAACTATTTTCTTCGTCAGCGATCCCAAAAAACCCAAAATAAAAGTCTTGATTAGCATGCACAAGTTTGATTTGTACGTGACTATAACAAATGCTTTTGCGGTCAACTATGATTTCAAGACAATTTTCCTCCACTCCAGACTGGCTGACAGCTTCTTAATGCTGCCACATTAAAGTGCTTTTGCAGCATGTGTGATGCAGCTTTAACTAGGTCCTGGGGGCATTGTTAGTTATCATTGCCTGCTGCAGGAGCGGACGGCCCGGGCCCAGGTGAAAGCAATTTCAGCTTTTCCTCCCAATCAGCCCACACTACATAAGAGAGGGAGTGGAGAACAAACGGGTCGTGCTTGCTCGCCACTCTCAGTAGCCCGATCTTATCCGGACCCCGCTGCTGAAGTCCACATGGTATGCGTACTTCCATCCCCCATAAGGCAAAGGGACAGGTCGCCTCAGGCCTCCTAGCTCACGCAGATATCCGTAAATTAGAATCTCAACGACCGATGAAACGGTTTGTGCATCAGGGCATGAGCGCAGCACGCCAGTTAGAGAAAGCGTTAAGGTTTGTGTAGTCTGAAGGAATTGTGCGTGGTTGTGGATTTCAGAAACCAAAATTCCCCTTAAGTGGCAAAGCATTGGTGCTACCTTCAGTATCAGATACATAATGAGTTCAACTGCGCTTCAAATGCTCACACTCCAAAGAATAGTCAGGGGAAAGGATTCGAAACTCAGTATGGAATGAAAGAGACTTAATAAATGACTCGGGCAGTGTAGCGTATTGTGCTATAATGAGAACTTTTTCAGTTTGATACATATCAGGTACTTTATGAAACCGGCGACATCACTCTTATATCACTCTTATATCGCAGTGACAGGGCATGGGGGGTGATTGGAGTGGTTGTAGATTACGGCTTCTGAGAGTTTAGGACAGGGCTCTCTCTCTCCCATGTTGTTCCAGGAGGCCTATCATTAATCTTATGTCAGATGTCAGATAGTGTAGGTACAAACACACATTTCTGCTGTCAGATGCCAGAGTTATGAGGTATTACTCTACGAGTGAAGCTTTTGGCCTGTTATACATTAAGGAGGAAATTTGGTGTGGTTTATTAAAAAATGCATCACAGCTGTACACTCTGGCGAGTGTTCATTTTTCAGATGGGGTCAGAGTCAGACCTTTTTAACAGCTTGAGGATTCGGTTTTGTGGTGCTTTATGACATAACAAGCATGCTGCAACTAATGATCATTTTGATCATTGATTTAATCTGTATTTCTTTGATTTATTAAAAAAACTGTTCTATTTTTATATGAATATAATAAAAAATCTAAATAAAAAAATTATATAATATAATATGTATATATTATTTAAAATACACAGCAATGAATATAATATAATAAAAAAATCTATATTATTATTAATAATATATCATATAATATAATTATTAATATTAATTTAATATTAATATTAAATTAATATCTAAATTAATCCAAGATAGAATGCAATGGAATTGCATATTCTTTTCTTTTAACCCTAAAACCGTATTCTGGACAAATGTGGGCAAAACAGTTTTGATTTATTTTTTAAAAAATACTTCCCTTGATCTGAGCGGTACAAGACTTGGCTACTTTTCCTAAGTTTGCCCCCTGAACACACACATTTTTATTTTATTTTTGACTCAATTCTACAATGTTAAGTGGATGAAAAAAAAAACTTAATCTTAAACTTAATCTTGTATTTTGGTCAAAAATGGGCACCCATAGAAATGAATGGGAAAAACTGTAATTTAGAGCCAATATAAGACACCAGTTGACAGCAAAGTCACTTCATCTTTAGGTTTTAGCTCTAAGAACTTATTGGAATGATATTTTAATGTAGTTAAAAAAATAAAAAAATAAATAAAATAACCATAATTTACATAGAAAATATGGTACTTTTTGAAGTAAATAAATTCAAAAATACCCCAAAATAAAAAAACACCATAAATGGATAGACAAAACTTTATCGAAGACAGTGATATAACATTTATAATACATACAAATTAGGATCACACCTGAGTCCTCTGTGCCCACATTTGTCCACTATTACAGGATTAAGGGCTAAAGTGAATATGGTTTGAGGGCTACGGTTACAATAAACGGCACCTGCTATATGTAGACAGTGAGTTAGTTCACTAGGTTATGGAAGAGAGCTACAGTGCCTGACTTACCCCAGAAATCTTTCTTTAGGAATGTGTGTGTGTGTGACTCAAACAGTACTTGTGAAGGGTGTTGGCATTTTCCTGTTAAGTGGCATTTTCAAATGTCTTTTCCCATTTCACACATCACAATAATCTTTTCCCTGATTTCCTTTCACGTTTAACAGCCTTGTCTATGTCAGAGAAGCAATTGGTAAGAATCATCATCTTGTCGGCTCGTGCACAAATTTTACACAATCACCCCACCGTAAAGTGTTATCTTGGGGAACCAATTAAACGCACTGTAACAACCATGCTGTTTGTGTTGGTGATTTTGATGTGAAATAATCTTACCGGGTTCATACGGGCCACGGTTAAAGGTCAGCGGAGGGTGATGATTAAGATAAACCATATTGTGGTGCATTGAGGTAAGTGACCTGCCACTTGGAGCAGATAAGGCTCCCATTAATCTGCGGTGAAATGCGGCAGGATAAAATAAAGATAATTACTAAATCACCAGGCTACATAGCCACGATGGATTTTTTTCCCCGTATTATTGCTGTGAGGGAGGAGAAATTAAATAGATTATATCACAGCCCCTTTCAGATGGATTACAACTGCTTTTAAATAACAACAAGACAGCAAGTGCTATTCCATCAGTGCCTGGCAGTCCAAGAATCCACTGACAGCCTCTGCGTGATTCAAATTGAACTCATTCTCTCTCTTGATTTAAATAAACCCTCGGATATGGACGTGCACGCAGAGAAAATGCTGGCTGGAAGTAAATGGGTGAAAAGGCTTTTAATAAATTTCAGGAAATAGCCAAACAATTAGATACTTGATCATCTAATGTGGGATTTTTGCTGTTTTTATTATATATAAAAAAAGGATTCAGGGATTGCACAGAGGGAATGATTAGAGAGCATTGTTGGAACCGTTTTTATTTTGGCAGACATGGGCCGGACTCTTGATAGCAGCAGAGGGATGGAGGTGGGGGAGTTGAAAGGGAGGTGAAAGATTATGAAAAACTAAATCATGTTTATTTACTGCATCTGAGGTTGGGGGGTTAAAAACAGTAAATTGTGGATGAGTAATCAAAGGCATGTGATGTCAGATTTCATGGGTAGTTATCTGTAGGTTCTCACTGTTCCTTCGCTCTGTGTGCCGGGAGATTGCAGAAGAGTCGGTGTGCCAAGTGCCCAAGGCTTTGGGCCCTTCCTTTAAAGCCCTGCTGGCACGTAGCCCCTATCGGAGCAGAGCGCTGCGCTGTATGCACTCATTATGGCCTCCATTAGAGTAAACATTTCAACAGACCCCTCATACAAACACATCACCCCCACCCCCCTGAAACTGGCTTTTATACTCTTACTGCCAGTCTGCATCCAAGCCGCCATGGAAAATGAGAAATGGGCCCACTCTTCATTTTATTTATTTATTCATTTATGTATTTAGAAGAGTATTTTTCAGCCAGAGCATTTCTGATGTTTTACGTAAAGAGCTTTTACATGTCACAGCTCTGGCTTGAGTGCTGTTATCTAGGTTGCCATGGCAGAGTGCATACAAAGAGGATAGAAGAGATGCCTGCATGTTCATTAGCTGCTCCTGCTAATTCCTGCCTGGTCAGAGGTCATATGAAACACTTTTCCAGTCAAGGTTTCACAGTTACTGAGAATATACACTATCGGTCAAAAGTTTAGGGTCGGTAAGATTTTTTATGTTTTTAAAGGAAGTCTCTTCTGCTCACCAAGGCTGCAATTTTTTGATAAAAAATACACAAAAAACACAGTAATATTGTGAAATATTATGACAATTTAAAATGACTTTTTTATGTTAATATATATTAAAATGTAATTTATTTCTATTGTAATTAATTTATTATTGAATAGAAAGTTCAAAGAACAGCATTTATTTAATTAGAATCTTTTCTAACATTATAAATGTATTTACTGTAACTTTTAATCAATGTAACTCATCTTTGATGAATAGAAGTATTGATTTCTTATTTATTTCCCCCAAAAATAAAATACAAATTCTTACTGACCCCAAACTTTTTAAAGGGTAGTGTTTAATGTAACAAAAGCTTTCCATTTCAGATAAAAGCTGTTCTTTTGAACTTTCTATTCATCAAAGAATCCTGAAATAAAAATGTAAAAAACTGTTTTCAACATGGATAATAATCATACATGTTTTTGGAGCATAAAATCATCATATTAGAGTGATTTGTGAAGGATCATGTGACACTGAAGACTGGAGTAATGATGCTAAAAATTCAGCTTTTTTTCAGAGGAATAAATTACATTTTAATATATATTAACATAAAAAACTCATTTTAAATTGTCATAATATTTAACAATATTACTGGGTTTTTTGTGTATTTTTTATCAAAAAATTGCAGCCTTGGTGAACAGAAGAGACTTGTTTTAAAAACATAAAAAATCTTACCGAACCTAAACTTTTGACCGGTAGTGTATATTCTTTTATTACCTTAATAAAACAGGGTTCTGTTTTTTTTCTCCTTCTTTTTTAATTTAGGAAGATGGGTGTAGCCCAATGAATATCTGATAACTAGTAAAGAGTTCTCCAGAAAATTTGAAGGAATTGTTCACCTGGAAATGAACTCTATCATTATTTACTCATGCCATTTCAAACTGTGGAAGTTGTGAGTTAAGAGTTCATTCATATGACATTCATTTGTGGACACATTTTATTAATGAATTCTGTCAATTTTAGTCAAATTGTGGCCATGTTGTTCTTAATTTGTTCCCTCATTTTCATATTTTCATTCTCTTGTTTTAATTTAGCTAACACTGTTTATCTAAAATGAGGGGATGAATTAATAAATCACAAGAACAAATTCTTAATTTGTGGCCACAATATCATTTCCCAACACATATCATCTATGAGGCTCCTTAGAAAGTTTGTGTGAAGAAAAGGCGGAAAAAAAAGTTACCTTTTGCCCTAACTCTTCTTGGCACAAATTAATGAGAGATATGGCCGTGACACACCAAGCCGACCTCAAAGAACTAGCAGCAACGAAAGCCAATTGTGTTTCCGCCTTGTATCAGCTGTGTCTGGGCCAAAAAGCTGCACTTGAACACAATGCAAAGACAGCCAACTAGCACATGTGCTCTGCGCCTGCGTGTAAGAAAATAACTGTCTTGATCAGCTAGCAGGTATTAAAGGGGTCATGAACTGGCTTTTTAAATGTTTTTATTTTGTTGTCTGAGGTCAACTTATGACGTTCGCTTGGTTTTTACCTTCAAAAACATAAGTTATGGGCTATTTTCTTCTCTAGTTTTCAGCCTACTTGAAAAATGCTTGGATTTTATGGGCGTATTCGCATTAAAGACTAGGAAGTAAATGCCCACTGCTATGAGTGGATAACAGTTGTGCATATTATAATGAGCTTCAACTCTGTCGTCGGTTTTGCTTCGGTGCATGTGGGGATTGTTTTGAAAACCACTGTTGTAAAATGGCAACCGGAATGATTCGCCCATACATGTTTGACCCAGAGTCCAATCCCTGAATCGCAGGACAATGAACCAACAGCACCTCTGAATACAACCGATACTTGTAGACATATACACATAATTATGAGATATCAAATGATCTGTAACAATGCAATGCTAGCCGAGTAGATTATTATTTCTAAAATAAAAATATTACTTGCACCACTCATGTTGAATCCAATATAGAAGGTACAGCACCTTTTTTAATCTTAATCGGTCTGCAAATCCAGCCTTCGAACTGTGTCTTGTTCACAAAACAATCCTCGGTGAAATGAAGCGAACATACGGATAATGTTTTACACTCATCAGCTGGAACGTCATTAAAAACAAATTTTAACCAGGCATTCCTAATATTGGAATCCAAAGGGAAGCTTATGCAGCGACTGTCTTCTTCCACAGCCAGGCACGGCACAACATTTTGTCAACTGAATGTTTATTGCTGGTAGCTCGCTCCTGGTTTGACATCACGAGGTATGCTTTTGTTTACCTATGCGTGAATGCGCAAATCGGTGGGCGGGGCTAAACCGGCCGTGTTGAAGTAGGCGTTGATGAGCGGGTGGGGTTTTAGCGTCTTTGACGTCATACTTCCACACTTTCAAAAGCGAGACGTTTGTTGAGGCTGGTGTCAATAAAAGCTTTTATTGGACTAACAAGGTCGTTTTCAGTTCTAAAACTTACAGGATATTCTTATAATTTGATGACCTCTTAGATGTCAAAAGCTCAAGGAAAATTTGATTTCTCAGTTCATCACCCCTTTAATAGTCTATATTCGTCAATCTGAAAGCTGATACTCTGAAATCAGGACTCCAGATATAAACAGTAGGGTTTCCAAAGCAGTGCTTCCTTACCATTTTTAAAAAAATGGTGGTGGTGGTGGTGATGGCAAAGCGGATAAGACACAATCCTTTGAGAGTGCGAGAGTACCCGGTTTCGAATCCACTGTGAGACACCAATGTGTCCCTGAGCAAGACACTTAACCCCTAGTTGCTCCAGAGGCGTGCGACCTCTGACATATATAGCAATTGTAAGTTGCTTTGGATAAAGCGTCAGCTAAATGAATAAATGTACATGTTGAAAATCAGTTATGTTGATAAGTTTCTTCATTCCATGCGGTTCATTTTCTTATGAAAATATCTGTGTATTGTAATGCTCAGGTAAGAACAGCCTTCTGTCTGTACTGTCTTTGATTTATTTTATTTTTTTTGACTTTTTGATTTGACTTTTTGTTCACTAAACTAAACAGCCAATCAGTGACCTTTCTTCACTCGACAGCGACTCAACTTGCGGAATTGGGCAAACTCCCACTAATGTGAGCCCAACTATAGGCAACATGTGAAACACATTGCAAAACAGATGTTCACTGAAAATTGGCAACGTAAATGACTAATTTATGACTTAGACAATGACTAATGTCTAAGTCAGATTTTTTCATTGAACCAGATGATCCAGTTCAGGCCAGCTTCCCTGGGCTTTGGACAAGATAATCTTATGGATAACCCTACTTCTTGACCACTATTTCAAGGACAATTAGGAAGAAAAACAAATAAAAAGCTTTTAACTCAAATATTAGATATCTTTTCCACAATGATGCCTATTATATTTATCTTTTAACAATTATTCCTTAATTTAATTAGGGCCCAGTTCAGCCCACCCTACCCTGCGCCCGGGACAACAGACCCGTTTGTTCCCCCTATCAGCGGGCCTGTTCCAGTTCACCAAACCTGTCTGAATGATTCGTTCATAAATCAGACGGATCCAGTTCTTGAGGTCAGCTCACTGACCGCTCCAAATGGTTAACACACCACTGGAAGGGAAGATTTTATGATTGTTTTATTTTTGAAGAGAATTTTTGACCCAGTCTCTAATTTACAGTCATTACAAGAGGGACAATATATTGTTCAAAGATTCACCTTTTATGTTCCATAGGAAGAGAGAAAGTCAGATTTGGTATGGGAGGAGGGTGAGTAAATGATTTGGGCCATATCCTCATCAGTGTTCAAACATGAGTAAAAATATCTTAACAAAAACACATGGCAGAAGATTTATTGGAGCTCTAGGCAGAGATCTTAAACCATATAACCCTGAGATGTAGAGAACTGTCTGTACTCTAATTATGACAAGGAAAACATTTCCTTCATATATTCCCAATTTATGAAAATGAAAACCTTTTACTGAAAAATTCGAGGAGAGGGCGTTCCTTCGATCTCACTGATGCGTCACTTCGTTACTCTGTTCTGTTGCTTCTTCAAATACTAAAATACACTCATTTATGTGAGAGTAAGGCATTAGCATCCATGCAGACAGGTGCCACAGGCTTTCCCCATGGCGATGGTTAGCCCAGTGACTTCTGTCAATGTAAACATCTCACTGACCAAATGTACAACTTGGGAAATGGCTAGAGGTGTACGCCGCAGCCTGTAATGATCATCTGTCACCTGTTTGGCACACATATACCCTCACATACTTTCTCTCACACACACACAAACTTGCAAAGAGAGAGAGACAGACTTTTTTCTCCCTTTCTCACGACTAGCTCTCGATGTTAGATGATGTTACAAGAACCCCTTGCCTTTCCCTCTCGTCAGTCAGACACTCGCTGTCAGCGAAACACATGTAGAGCTAACGAGCATCTGTGTAACTCGGGTTCGGCCACTCATCCCGCCCAAGGCATGCCACAAGACAAGCCAGTGAGCAAGGAGGATGCAAAAGCCACATGACACTTGCTTTTGTGTATCATATCATTTTTCAATCATCTGCATTTCATTTATCTCTCAGTACACAGAGCTACGAGCCAGCATGGCAGGCCTTCTCGCTTAGTTATGAAGGGAGGAGAGAAGACACACACAGGCTGATGAAATACTGTGATTTGTGCTTTTCTGACAGATATGGCTTACAACATGCAATGCTGTGCGTTGGCCTTATTGTGTGAGGACAGAAAGGAGATGAATACAAGTTGAGTTGGGGTGGATGTCCATTGTTGTTGTTTTCACTGTGTTTCCTATTGGGTTAAGTTTCATCTACACTTACATCAGATTGTTTTGAGGTTGTTGTTTTTTTGTCATTCCTGGTTATGCAGTAGATTTTGAGCTTTGCGACTTGTTTAATGAATGTGCATATGCACTGAATGTCATTTAAGGAAATATTTTAATAAAATAAACAGGCACTTGAACTTTATTATTTAATTACACAATGGCATGGATCAAAATAAATAAAGAGTAAAGAAAGCATATATATATTGTTATTAAATAGAATATTTTTTTATAAATATAAATTGCCATACAGCAGTATTGCAATGTTTAAAATTCACACCATGTTCAATTTATTCTCTATGTATTAATTTAACTGTGATAAAAGAAAAGAAACTAATATGATTTTCAGCTTTATATATTGCACATTTCATATTTATTTATCAGATATATTAAGACACACAGAATATGATTGGATATGAAAATGTATTGAAGGACCCTTTTAGTGTGATACAAGAAATATTCCTATTCCAGAGAAGAAGTAACAAGCTTGGATTCAACCAGTTCTTGTGTAGGACAATGTTTCCGTCCCCATAAATATTTCAGGGGCGTTCTTTATGTTTTGACTCGGCTAATGTTTTTTTGTTTTGTGGTTAATGCAGCATAAACTTCAACTGTTTATGGTCTGAAGTTGCCTCATATTTAAAGCGAATCTAATAATGGACATTGGTTGTAATATATCCCTTGATCCTGCATTATTGATATCCTCTTTCAGTCAGTCTGCCCTATTGAGAGGCTAAATGCAATACTTCTGTTGTCATAGAATATTTACCATCAACTCAGTCTGTATTGATTCCTTTTATTTTTTAAATAAATAACTAGAAATGCTCTAAATTTTTAATGCACCAATCAGCTTGTGAGAGAGAGAAAGAAGGGGAAATTAAAAGGCCGTTTGTAGTGAGGGTGTGAACGGATCGGGAGAGTGCTGTGGGTGCGTTTGAAACTAACATTTGTCGGAGATGAGGTGAAATTGGATAATTTACTGCTTGGATGCAGAAGAGCGATGTTCCCCTTCTGCAAATTTACAAGTAAAGTACCTAATAATGCCAGGCAATTAGAAGCTGACTTCTGCTCGAAAACAGGGGCTGGAGTTGCCAGGACGGATTAGGGGGCATTATCCAACCAATGCAGAAAGAGAGAGATGGAGCAAAAAGGGAATGAGAGAACCGTTGTTGAAAGGTGGCATTACACAAGCTACAAGGACAATGCCTTTAAATGCCACACTTCAACAGCAAGAAGGGATTTGCCTCTAATTAATTTCCAAAGATTTCTCCCTCTGCGGAAGACCGTTGGCGGGAGAAGTGCATACAGCAACTCTTCTGTGGTGAGCAAATGCTCAACATTGTTAAAAAAATCAAGTGCCATTTTTTTTTCAGCCAAACTTGATCACTACTTCCATCTGCACAAGAAATTACTACATTATTGGAAATCCTTCTCTAGGCGCTCTAAACATACCACCTGCTCATGACCTACATCACCAGATAGGAGGATTATAAGAAATGTTTCTCAAGGACACATTCTGAGGAATGCATTTCATTTATCATATTTAAACCCACTGGTGAATTTCAAATTTTTTAGCTGTTTACTCATGCATGTTCACACCCAGTTTTAAGATAAAAGTTGAAGGGTTTGTCAGAGTTATTCAAACATATGGTCTCACTCGCACTGAAAAACAGTACTGTTGTTATACTTGATTTTAATGATCCTCTTGTTTGTCACTTTCTTCGTGGTTATCCCTTATAATGTTTCTCACAAATGTGTTTTTCTGCCGATGCAGACGGAACTGAAAATGTGTGCCGCATTCGTATTCAGTGCAAAACACAATTCGACCATGGAAGTCTGATTCTCAAAGGCTGAAGCTGAAATCGCCCACTAAACCCTCACTCAACCCTCGCCCACAAAACCCTCGTACATCAGCTGTACCTACCTACAGTACCTTGAAGGAGTGAATGAAAACGAGCGAGCAAATTTGGAAAGCCATTGAGCGTACATCAGCTGGAGACCTTTATTGTGGTGCAATGTGGGATTGAATGAGTGCACTCAGTTACATCCCCTGATTTTGGACACCACTATAAATTGCTGTCCCCTCAATCAATGCCCTATAGACCAATTTCAAGCCGACGTCACAGTTACATCATGGCGCTAGCTGGAGGTAAAACAAAGGTAAAACTGGAGGCGGCCAATACAAACCAGCACAGATTCGGGCAACATAATAAGGTTAAATTATTATTATTACTAGTAAATGTCATCTTGTTCTGTTGTTTTAATGATTCACATCATTAAAATTGCACCTTAATGTCACTCTTTAACTACATTGTCGTCTTCTAGGCGGTAGCTAGGTAGAACTGTGGATCTTACCACACAAGTCTAATAGGCTAAATGACCATTCAGCACATAGTTATTATAGGCATCTAAAGATTAATATGCCCTAAGTTTCTTTTTCAGGTAGCGTTAGGTGTAGAAGTCAGGCAACTCAACTGGAGGTAGCGTCAGGTTAATCCTGTCAGATCGTCCATCCATTGACATCGTGTACAGTACGGCTCAGCCAATCTGGTTCCGTCCGTCAAAATAAAATCGGTTCCTGGATGAAGGCTCGTCTAGTTCCCAAACTAATAACTTTTAAGAGACAGTTCGCTTTTAGTGATTAAAAAACATCAGCTGCATCTGAAATCACAGGCACTTGTTTTGCATAAGTTCTTACTAGTGTTGTAGTACTCAAGATCGGTTACTGATCTCGAGACCACTTTTGATGGTCTCGTCTCGGACTCGACCATAGCTGTCAACCCTCCCGTTTTTTTTCTGTGTTTCTCTCGTATTTTAGCTCTTTTCCCGCTGTCTTACCGTTTTAGTATTTTCCCGTAAAATATCCTGTATTTTTACGCTTTGGCTCTGATTGTGTGAGACGTACAAGCTCAGACAGATTCGGCATCGGTCATTGTTGATATGGATTCTAGTGAATCATAAAGTCTTTGATTCAATTTGAGCAGTTTCTCAAGTAATCACACTAAACCTCAAGTCTTTGAAGAGTTAGGCTGCTTTATGTTGTCAGCAGAACAATTGGAAAAGTACTATTCATTTTCTGCCAGGACATTATCCATTAAAGTGAATTAAAGTGATCATTTTTAGGTGAAGGGATAGTTCACTAGCCCGTGATTTACTCACCTTCAAGTCATCCTATTTGTATATGACATTATTCCTTCAGACAAATACAATCAGAGTTATATAAAAAAAAATGTTCTGGCTCTTCCAAGCTATATTTTTTGAAGTCTTTCAAAGTGCATCCATCCATGATTAAAGTGCTCCACACGGCTCTGGGGGTTAATAAAGGTCTTCTGAAGTGAAGCGATGCGTTCATGTAAGAAAAATATCCATATTTAAAAACTTTATCGACTTACGCCAAAAGAGTAAAGGCCATTGCACATCGAGTCTGAAATTTTCGCACGTTAAAAGAAAAATTCGACCTCACGTTTTGTCAATCATGCTTGCACACCACCTCCGAAACTTTCGTCCGTCATAAAATTAATCGGATCGGGTTAGATTTTCTGCGTTTTCGCATCCAGAGCCAGCATTTTGAGAGGTCTTTTGACAATTCAGGGACGGGGGGAGCGCGTCCTCAAATCATTGCACATGTGCCGTGTTTTCAGTTTCGGTTTTCAGTTCGATCAAGTGTTTATGTTCTCTCTCTATATTGGATTATGACATTAATAAACCTCCCCTTTCAATCAGATTGAAATTTAGGATCGAATAAGATGTGATTGAGCAGCCAATTCGATAACTAATGTATTATTTGGGCACAGTATATCACAGTCTGCCCAGCGCTTCAACCGGGCCGCGCGGGTGTGTGTGTTTGTGTGTGTGTCCATACCTTAGACATACTGCCAGATCTCCATTCAGAATCGATTGGTTCATGGAAATTGGTGGTCTTGTTTTTAATATGTGGCTCCAGAATCGCTAGCAAAGCATCAAACTGTTCCACTGACATTCTGAAGTAAATTTTGAATCGCTAGGGATAAATTCGCAACTCCTTGATAAGGAGGTGAAACTCTCCTTCCTCTCGGCGCAATTTCAGGATTGGATGGACGTAATATTTTCTCTTTCTTCTCTTTTCAATAAGAGAGAGGGCAACAAAATCATCCTCACTGCTTGACGAATCCATTTGGTATTTTTGCGTTTTCCCGCAAATGTTTAATAAATACGCATCGGACTCGATGTGCAAGGTTTCTATGTGTGACGAATTTTTAGGCTGACGAACACGAAAAACGCATCTGAAAATTTCGTACTCAGTGTGCAATGGCCTTAACACTTGACGATGTATGATGTAGGATGCAGGAGTAGCATAAGCACACAAGGCTTGGCAACAAACTCAAGCTCCTCTGACATTTCTCTTTAAAAATTCTAATTTTAGACTTCTAATTCGTGAATGGTGTTTTGCTCTATCCTCTAACTCTGATTGTGTTTCTCTATAAGAACTATTTCATATACACAGGAAGACATGGGCGACTTTTCATTTTTGGGTGAACTATTCCTTTAAGTTTACATCCATTTCCTTTAAATTTAAAACACACAATGCAATGCGCAATTCAAAATAAATATAAAACAGCTGTGAAAAATCAATAGGAAATATTGCTTCATGTTAACACAATATATTATGCCCTTTTTTATGAATTTACAGAAGTGTACTTAAGGCCTGTGAGACTATTTTGTCTAGTATTTTGAAAAAAAAATGTTTTGTTCTTTGTTGTATTGAATTTATTACAGAATTGCATTTCTATTTCCCAAATATTCCTCAAATTAGAAAAAATCACTAAACAAAATGTTAGGAATTGTTAAGAGGAATCAGAAATGAAATGGTGAAATTCCATGTGATTCTCTTCTCTGCTCTTAAGCACACGCCCATATCCTCTGCCTACACACACGCATTGCACACACTACCCTCCTGGCAGTTTATCTGAGTGCCATCTGATGGGTTGTTTTAATGGAGAGGAGGACTGTGGTTCTGGATGACAGCTTTTAATTACACACACACACGCACACGCAGACACACGCGCACGGTCTAGTCGCACAAGAATGTCCGGGTTCAGTTCTTCCATCAGCCAATAGAGAGGCAGATAAAGCCACAAAGATAAAAGGAGCACAACATGATTATGTTCTTGACAATTGTGAACGGGCAGCACTGATGTGGCACAGACCAAACTACCAAAAACACGCACAAATACAAAGACCTGCTCTCTGTGGAGCCACTATAAATGTTCTCCACATTACAGACTTTCTTGCTCCGTCTAGTTTACTCGAAATACTCATCTCATGAAAAAAAGAGGTTGGAAAGGAAACAGAAATTAATTAGTCCCAGTACATTACTGTAGACATTTAACTGTGTTAAATGTGAGAAAATGAGACACGAGAGGCCTTAACTTAGGAGAAACCAACACCACAAGGGAGAAAGAGTTGAAGATCACAGGTGTTAAAAAAATAAACTTTCAATCATAATATGGCAGCTAATGTGAGGAGAGGTTGGGCCAGCATTTTCTGAGCCCCAACTGTTTTTAATTAACATTAATTTGGCCTCTAATAATGAGCAAAGAGTGATTATCAACCTGATGGCTCATATTATAAATTGACCCCTTGATTTTTCCCAAAGCAAATGTCGTCTCCACAACCCGAGTCTGGTTTATCATTGAATAATGTTGGCCATGAAAGGATACTCTTTTTGCCAAAAGAATAAATTATTTGATTAATCATAGTGGCTTTGCACAAGCTCGGTTTGGTCTGATTTCCAGCATGACGCATTACCTAAATGTCTTGTGTGCCAGTAGGGTTTTAAATGGGCCAACTTTGAAATTAATAAGCTAGTTCTTTTTGCAATGCTACATTCATTTTTTATTTTCGTACCTCAGAAGTGATTACAGAAAGTAACAAACACGTTTCAGACTTCCCACACACGTGCAACTCAAGTACAACAAACTTCAAGTACTTGTACTTTTCTTAGCATTTCTTTACAGCACTCTGGCTTTGTACAGGTTTTCCAGTATCAACATACTGTGACCATCTCTTGTCATAAAGGGTTCCATGTGCACTCTCTGATCATTTAACCATTGAATTAACTTTCCTACTACGACGCGTACCACTGACTCTGTGGGAATGTACAGCCCTACGCATCAGAAATAAACAGAGATGCAGCCAAAGTCATTGGCAGAGCCTCTCCCGCCGTCTACGGAGCATGGAGTGCGCCGGCTCTTTCTCGTTATTCCGCAGTCGCAGCCTGGTGCTCTGCAGATACATTGAGGTCTGCGTGGCTGAATCGCTAGAGCAGTGTGAACGGTAACACCCAGGACAAATTACACAGTGCGGGGAACAGGCCCTCTCTGCCGCTGAGCCATGGTGGCATCACAGGGGCGGAAAATGACAATTCCCTGAAAAGGTCATACAAGACACTCGTGCCCACTCGATTCAAGCTTACAGCCAATCTGACAATCTTAATTCAAATCATGACATCCTTTCGCCCACAAAAAAAAAAAAATCATCCCCTGTGTCAAAATGGCAGGTTGACCTTCAGTATTTCAGCACTTTCACTGACTTGTAACCTAATGCTAATCACAAAGAGTCATTAGCACTTGCACATTCTCACAATGTGCCTATATTTGTGTAGTGAGTGATTTTTATAGATCACGACAGGTTTTATGCTAATTCTGGTGCACAGAAATTGACATCTCTCATTGTTGATACAATGACATGCTAATGGCCAAGAGTGTGAGAAGTGCTAATGCATTGCAGAGACTTTTTTTTTTTTGTATGCACAATATTTAAGCACAAAAGATCTAATTGTATGAAATGGAGAGAATAATATGCCCTGGTGCACATAGAATTGCCATAAAACCTGCAAATTTCACATTATATTGCATCTAAAGTTTCTGGCCATTGTAGCATGAAGAGACGATCGCCAAATAATGGTGTAATAAAGTGAGGCTCCTGCAGGAGATAATAGGCTTTCCTCTGAATAACGTCTGTGCAGCCACTGTGTGGGTGCTACTCTGTGCTACAGCCCGCGACACCAAGGCATGCTGATACCTGAGCCGGGAGCGTGTGTGTGTGAGTGTGTATTCTGACAGAAGGACAGAGAAACGCTTGCTTGTTGGCAATTGCTCCTCCAGCCTGTATCTGGTATGATCCACGTGTCTGCATTGAGTCACAGATCCCAATGAAATCTCAAACATGGGCCAGTGATACTGGCCTTGTTTGTGTCCCAGACTGTCGCCTGGGGGAGGTTTTGGTGGGAGAGATATAGTACTCACTCTTTTTTTCACGACACTGCTCGGTGCCCAGATTAATTGGGAAGATAGGCATATGCGCTCGCTCATCAGTCTGATTGTGTGAACGGGCTGCAGTTGGTATGGAAGATGCTTTGAGAGAGGTGATCACGGCTTTGGTAAATGAAGACGTGCTGAACGAGTTCTTGTAGCATAATGACTTCTGTTCCCTCTATAAACTCACATCATGTATCTCCTTTCATCAGCTCACATTCTCATTACTCCCCTGAGAGTAATCACACCCAGAGGCACATGTGTCATTCCATCACTTCCTTATCTCAGGTGTTGTCTAAACTTTTGAATGCCAAGGACCCCAAAATATGATGATGTACAAAGATGTCATATTATAAAGACAACATGTTATTTTTTAAAACTAAATAATTGCCAATTTGTTTTGGAAAGATATTATAGTTGTAGAATTGAATTATAATTGTAGAAATGTAAATATAAAAAGAGAAAGCTGAGTGAGTCAAATTACCTGTGGGGAACTATACAACGCACGCTGTTTCGGGTTGGTACAGTCAACATAGGGAACGAACCAAAGGGATTATTCGCTCTGTTTTTGGAACCTTCAGACACCAGCTGAAGAAGCGTGTACCTGTTCCTGAAGCCTTACCTCAGGCACTCCAAAATCATTTCTCCTCAAGCTCCCAAAAGTCTTCCTCTGAGGCCTTCTTGCATTCAATTCAGTGACACATACACACAAATATTCCCACTTACTCGCACCATACGCACTTTTAAGTCATGCTCAGAACGAGTGCCTTTGTTTTGTTCCTTGTTTAGTTTTTTGTACTGTTTATGCAGATTTTTTTTAATGTGACAATATGTTAATGAGTGCTACTAAATGTGATATCTTTGGTTATATTTTTGCATTGCTATTTTGTTGAGAAACAGACTTAATTAATGGACTATTGAGTAATACGAACACATCACACAGACTACATCAAAGGCTTTGTTGATTTGTTTATTGTACCAAACCTTTGTTGTGTGAAAATTGTGGTGTTGTTTTTTTTTACAGAACAATACAGATATTTACACATTGAATATTTTTTTGTGCAAGATCTTTTTGTGAATGACTTCCATGAGTATATATTTGTTTTGTGTAGGCCTAACTGGTGGTTTTTGAGTTATCCTGGTTTAAATTCTTAAGTTTTTGGTAGACCCAATTCTACCTGGCACCTGAATTACTTAATTTCCAATTGAATTCCTTTTGCACAGGCATGCGGCCGTTACGTTCGAAAGAACGAACGATAGATGGATGGATAGATAGTAGGGGTGTAACGGTTCACAAAATTCACGGTTCGGTTCGAGACGATACACTTGTGTCACGGTTCGGTTCTGATACGGTTCGGTACGTTTCAAATACAGCAAAAAGAAATGGCTGAGAAATTTCTTTGATTTGATTTTTTATTTATATTTTTATTAAAACTAACATCGTAAAGTATGATTTTTTTTAACTTTGAGCAATGATGGAACTATACTTGACTTTTCTTAGGAGCATTTAAAACAAAACAGCTCCTTGGACAATATGAAATGTAATATTGTAGTAGTTATAAACAAAGGTTTATTTTAGTTTAGATTAACATTTGAGGGAAGCAACTGTATTGATAATGTCAAAATACAACAGAGTGATGTTACTTGAAAGCATTATAGCCTACTATTCCTGCCAAACTTACTGATAGTAGTGTTATACAGTAAATCCATGGTGATATTGCTAATCTGTGGAGACTGGATAGTTCATTCATGGCACAATGTTTCTTCCTGGTTTCCACGTCAGCGCTGTTTGATCTGTTAATAACGGAGAAATGTGAATGTTTCTCACTAGATCTCCGCAGCGATGTTATTACTTCAGTGGCGAATTCAAATGTTTTCTTTACTGGATTTGGCTGTGTAGTAACAGTGCTGATCAAGATCGGCTCGCGCTGCATTGGTCCAAACTGATAAACGGTCCGTGATCCAGACAACCACACAATAACGAGTAGCTCAGGTTCGTTCCGCTTACATTACATTTGCCGTTTGATGTTGGACAATGTTGTGGTCACTCCAGCGTCTCTTACATTATGAACACGCTTGCATACATTTGAAGTAACGAAATGTTGGTCGGCAGGACAAATTAACCGACGAAACCGTCGAGTTCAAAAATGCGTACCGAAAACCGAATCGAAAGCCTCTGTACCGAACAGTTCAATACGAATACGTGTATCGTTACACCCCTAATAGATAGATAGGTAGATAGGTAGATAGATAGATGCAGTTCTCCCTTACTGTTGTCGTCTTCTCACTCCAGGCCTCCACTGAGTTCAACATCATGCTCTCCACACCTTCAGCCAGAGGTTTAAACTCGTCAGCTCCCGAAGGTCACCTGTTCTCTCAAGGCTGTTTAGGAAGGTCAGCCAGTAATGAGCTGCAACTACTTTATTTGCCACGCGGAAGCTTGGAGGGATTAATTGTCCCCGCTCTGTCTCGTCCGCCATCGGAGGCCCCTTTGTCAAAATGATCCATGGCTCTCGTCCCTCAGGCCCTCACTTCCATTATTAAGGTGCTCTCCGATCGAATCTGACCATTTTTAACATTGTGCCCTGTAACTTTTATCAATCCTTATTATCTAATGACCAATACAGCTCCTATCTGCAACAGTCAAGAAGCTTATGCATTTTTAATTGGACCTGATTGTTGCACTAACAGCTGAATATGCAGATGGCCTCCTTCTCCCGGGCGTGGACCAATAGTAAGTGAAAGTTCTAAATTAAAAGGCCCAAGAAATCAATAGAGGGGGTTTTTGTGTGAGCAAGAAGACATTCTGTTCAAGCAGGATACTGCTTCTTTCTGTAGCGACAATGTCTGCATATGCACCAGGTGTGACCCCTGAGGAAACCAATGAAACATCTAAATCAAACACTTAAGGGGTTTAAAAGTCAAGTTTGTTTTAAGACTGCATCAGGCATTTGTCCGACTGCAGCTTTTTCGAGAGCGAGAACGATGCAGAGCCACGCTGTCAGAAAATATTTTATGGGCAAACAGCACGCAAAGCGCTAATTTAAAGCTTGAATCCCTCTCATCGTGACACAACAAAGAGGGAGGTTGACAAACAGCTGGCAAGTGGGCAATTACTAGTGACAGAATACATTTTGAAGCTGCATTAGGCAAATTCATTTGACAGTTGCTCAATACGATTCTATAACATGACTGGATTATATGCTGAAAGCTCCAGCAGATGCTGCAAAGTGCATGAAAGTATTTTTAATAATGCATCTTCGAAACGCACCGAATGGAATTGGCGGAAGAGCCGCGGCAGTGTGATCAGAGCGCCTCAGGATTTGAGCTATCATCAGGACAATTGCAGAAATGACTCAGTTCCTTTGTAACAATAGGTCATTTTCTTAAATCAGAAACTTCTTGTAACTATTAAATGGGAAAAAGCATTAGAAAAGCATTAGAGAAATTCTCTACTCTGTATTACAGATTTTAGCTTAATTCTCCTCTGTATTAATCCCCTTCTCAAGTTTATGGTCATCATGTTTTTTTGAGCTTTTCAGTAGCAGTTCAGATTGATAAAACATGGCCAAAGGGGGAGAAGGGGAAAACAATTTTTATTATTCATTTCTGTAAATGTGTTACATATGTTGGTTTAGTGGTATCATTTTTGTTACATGTACACGGGGGTATGGGATCAGGAAAAAGTGTGTCTGAATTTGAGAGCCAGTGATCTTCATGATAAATAAATAAATAAATAAATTGAATTTCCACTAGAAAGAATTGAAGGGGATACATGAT
The DNA here is from genome assembly GCA_030378365.1 of Hybognathus amarus. NCBI lineage: Eukaryota > Metazoa > Chordata > Actinopteri > Cypriniformes > Leuciscidae > Hybognathus > Hybognathus amarus. The sequence continues at coordinate 42,798 of JAQIUQ010003697.1, read as the reverse complement.
GGGGCACAGTTTAAATGAGCATGACACTTCTGTCTATGTTCTCTTATTCTGTAAGATTTGAATGAATGCATGGGATAGAGTTTTAAAGGAGGCAATGAAATGTGACAGTTCACATATCTAGACCTCAGTGAGAGTTACTCAACTAAATTACCAGCGTGCTTTCTCTTCTCTCCATCTTTCTCACTTTCACATACACAGAAGCTGAAAATGAGGCTAATTTGTGAAGGGATCCAAGGCAGTATTGGCCAGCAACACATTTCTAATTATCACTGCAGCCCTAGAGTGATTACTCACTCAGTCTCTTTGGTGGCCTGCTGAAGTGTGTGTGGCTGAAAAATAGATGAGATCTTTGTCACTCAAATCACTATATGTTTTTAAGTGCTTTGGATGGGTCCATCATGCATTATGGAGCACAGTGGAGGGACTATGGGAGCATTAACTACTTTCTCGGCTTCCCCGTTGCTTTTATGACTCTTTAAGTGTCTCAGGTATTGTGGACAGAATGATAGATGCGTGGCATTGGCTGTTTTAATATAGATTTATGTTTAATGTAAAGTTTAGACCTAATTAATCTGAGCAATATCACATGCTTAAAGATTCATTCTACGCTGAGCTGAGGCAGCTAATACCACCCGTCTGTGGTGCTGAGGAGGAGCTTTCGCTGGAGTTTAACAGATTAGGCTTGTCAGCTTCAGTTTGATGGCTGCTGTTTTCTTTAGAATGCAGATGTACAGTACAGTCCTTGTGTAAAGGCAACAAGATCAGATTAAGAGTAGTATTGTGCCACAGCACCCTGGCCTAAGCTAAAGCACTAATAATTGAAGCCTTTTTCACAAAAAAGGGCATGTAATTCCAGGAGCAAGACTTGACTTTGCAGCGAATGACCAAACTTTAATCCTTAAATATTGTGATAGTTATTTTACCATTTTACTATTGGAAATATGTACTAAGTCTTGATCTGGTGCTTGAGATTTCCACAGCCATAGTAATCGTCTCCAAGTATGAGAACACATCATACGTACAGTGACCGTAAATGAATGTGGTAAGAGGATTGTAATCATGTGCCAACAGTTTCTAGTTTCCATCACAAGCAAAAGCCTTATCGCAAAGTATAGCCTGTATTTTGAGCCAAAAGTTGTAATTCCTTCAGTGTTAATTTAAAAGCATTGTTAACGGCCCTGACTTTAAGTGTTGTCTGGGATTAGTGTCCAAACACCCAGTAGACCCTCATTATGTGGTTTTTGTGAGCATGTGTGTGTAGTGTATTTGATTTCCCTTATGGGCTCTAACAGAGGCTCCGGTACAGTTAGAGAGACTTGGCAGGTTCCTATCTGCTCAGGGTCATCCATTATTGAAGGCTTGATGGGGAATAAGTCAGACTTCATGGGCAATGAGAGCACAGACCTGTGCCTGAAGCTTGTGGAGTTGTTCAGACAGGTGAGTTAGCAGAGAAGCTCCAGCATTGCAATTGGTGCATACTTTGTGTGGCACTCGGTGAACATAAAAAAATTCACACATAAATTGATAGTGCACTCAAATTTATTTATTTTTTTTCCTCTTTCTTCTGCAGAACACAAAAGAAGATGTTTTGAATTTTTTTTTTTATGTTCGTTTACTTTTTTTTTTTTTGTTCCAGGAAAGACAGTGGGTTTGGACCACTCAGTTTTTGGTTCCCAGAACGTTCCTAGAACTTTCCCTTAAGGTTAATGTTCCGGAACATTCTCCTTACGTTATAAAAGTGGAACCTAAAAAATAACCTACATGGAACGTTCCTATAACGTTCTTGTTTGGTTCCAAAAAAATAACCTCATGGGACCATTCGAGGACATTAGGGGAACATTCTTTGTTTGCTGGGTATATATTCTTAATTGTACCATACAGCTTTGTCCTTGACTTTTCAGGGCATGAATGTAAGAAAGAAAAGAAAAAAAACCTCTCCCCTTTTTGAACTCATATTTACGTGTTCTGAAAATGTTACTATCAATGTTTCTGAAATCTTACAATTTTGATAGCTGCATTTTTAAGGAAGCAAGCAATGTTCAGTTCATGATTGTTTGGATGTTGCTAATCAATTGGCATTGCGTTTTAACGGGCCATTCACAAAATACTTTTTTGCATTTAAAAATGCAAGTCACAGGACAGTAGAATAAGGCCACGTCCACATTAATCCAGATACATTTGAAAACGGGGTTTCGTTTAAAACGTTCTCTGTCCACACTGGCGTTTTCAGGCGTTTTCTGACGTTTCAGTGTAGATGAGAAACTTCTACATTCACTTTACTGCTCATGCGTGAAACTTCACAAAAGCTCACTGAGATGATACAGATGGGAATATAAATAATAATATTATCACACAATAACAGGATAATTTTATTTAGCAAAATATCTCACCATCACTGATGCGTCCAGGTCGCAGTCAGTCACCAGACTGTATGTTGGGTCTAAAACGCCGCAGGACAGCAAATTTAAGTACATTATCTGTCATCTTTGCAGTACTGTGCTGTGAAGAACAGCACATTAAGTAACATAGAAAGTAACATATTTTAGCAATAGTGTAAAAATGAATAACACATAACAGGCACAATACCGATAAACATGAATATCTATTGGTTCTACATGGATCACATGATTAAACTTATGTCATCGTTTTGAAATACCTCCGGTTTCACTGTCCACACTACAACGCGAAAACGGCGTTTTCAAATTTATCCACTTTGGAGAGCGTTTTCCAAAAGATATGTTTTTGTTGACTTAAAACGGCGTCTCAGTGTGGATGGAAGGCCAAAACGGAGAGAAAATATACGTTTTCAAACGAAAACGTATTAGTGTGGACATGGCCTAAAACAAAATTCAAAGCCTACAGATGTTTTTTTTTTAGTTTAACTACTTTTACCTTGAGTAAGTTTGTAGAATGAATGCAATGAACGCGTGAATGCAACTCTGAACCCTTTCAGTCTAGTGATGCTTTTATGGAAACTCATGTTCTGTGTGAACGGCCTCAGTCTCTACTATCATTTCCCGAAAAAGTGTTTCAAAATTCCTTGTGAGAAAAGTTTCTTTATTAAAGGGTTAGTTAACCCAAAAATCTTCTTTTGCGCTCCACAGAGGAAATAGTCACGCAGGTTTTGAATGATATGAGGGCGAGTAAAAGATGACAGCATTTTTATTGGTGAATTATGCCTTTTAAACTCGGGTTCAAAAAAACGAAAACCCGAGTGTGAGAAGCCCAAGAGGGACTGGATCTTGAAAGAGAAATCGTAGGCTCTAGTATGGTAGGAAACCATAGCTTTGAGTGATGGGTAATTAAATCAGGTCATGTCTACCTAATTAACAGCGCTTTTCAACCTATTCATACTGGAGTTTTTCAGTAGATAAGGATATCCGAAGTGGCCACAAACCTGCAGTTTTACCTTAACCATCCATGTTCCTAATGACTATTTAACATTATAACATCAAATGGGACTGTGTACATGAGGAACTTTGGATTTGTTAGATAAATTCTTGCCTGTGTCATTTAGCCATGTCCTGTCAGTGTCAACCTGTCACTCACAGCCAGATCTGACTCATCGGTGAGACTGTTGTGACAGCAGCTGTCTTACGTAGTCTTCCATCTCTTTGCCTTCTAAGCCCACATTGGGTCTAAACGTCAAGATTCTGTTAAGGGTGCCTTCATCAGACATCAGAATCATTGGCGCTCTCCTTCAAGTTCCCTTTCTCCTCCCCCGCAGATGCACCTCGGGTTGGCGGAAGCCTCCATCGTTTCCTTTGTAGTGCACATCTGTTCAGCATTAAGTGACACAGCTGATTAGCCTCAGTCAGGTCTTAATAAGACAAGCTCAGCTCCTCGCCAAACCGAAATCAGTGCTCTCGGGCTTGTCCCCAAGCCACATCCCATCACGAAAGCCCTGACTCAGATTAATACATCATCCAGGTTCCATATTCTGGAAGTCTCATTACTAGGAATGAATGTTACGTCGCCTTGTCACCTGAGCGGCAGAGTGAATTTGTTTTATTGTGGTTATTGTGTGTTTTTCTCTGTGTCGGCTTCTGCAGTTTTGTAGGTAATGATAATGTGTTTATGACATCTTCCCCTCTAGGTGTGTCAGAGGCGATTCGCCGACTCTCGTTTGCTCTCCGAGTCACTGCGTGATTTCTGTATAGTCTGATTGGACTGACACAGAGGCTTCACACCAGAAATGGCTCACAGTCTATTTGAAATATACGCCAAGACACCACAAGCATTTGTTATCCACAATCTCTCCAGCTCAAATGCGTATATGGGTTGTCTGTTCAAGTACATCGTGTCTTATGAATATAGTCAGACATAAATAGCATGTTTTTGGTACACTGCTGTTATTATTCCCCTCCACTACAGCTATGGCCACATTTGCCTAATTGCACCAGGTGTTCATGTGTATGTGTGCAGAGAGAACAAAGCCGAACAGGCAGTGCTACGCGCCTGTGTTTCTAAGTTTGACCGTGAATGGTGAAGCGTGTGGGTGTACGCTCACTCCCGACTCTCTTTCTCATCGTAGCGGCAAGGGGTCGAACTTATTTCCACTATCTGCCATTGTCTCCGTGCTGCTCCCCTCCACGTCGATGCCCCAACTTTGTGATCTGTGTGTCTCAGCCCACCTGTTCAGTGCTCATTACTGTCAGCAGCATGGTTAATAAATATCCAGGTGGAGAGATCTTCCCATCGGCCCTGCTTCATCTCCATAAGTCTCCCTCTACACACACACACACACCATGGACGAGCCTGACAGCGTTCATGATTACACTGTAAGTACGGCCGTTTTTCACCCCATGCCTAAACACTGACACTGCACTCCATCTTGCACACACACACACACACACACACACATACAGGAAAGTACTGAACTTACAAAGGCTAGAAATTTATAAAGTGAGTTTGAGTTTTAAAGCTAATGTGTAAATGCCAGCTTTTTTGGCCTAATGTTTTAGTGTGCTGGTACAGTAGGAGGGAAGTTGCATTGACTGGATAAACAATTTTCATTCTTGGTTGAAGAATGTTTCATTCACCATCCCAACTGTTTTAAAACTTTATGAACTCCACAAATGTCTTTTCACTTCAGAATATCTTGTTAATTTTTCCAGATATAATAGATTACTAGCAGAATGTGAGGCTTTTACTCAAATTATTGTGGATTAAAGTTGTCAATGGCTGTTTTGGCAACCTAATACAGTACCAAGAGTGTGTATTGTACAAAAGTCTATAAAAATGTCCTTAAAGGTCCAATTAAGTGCCTTGGAGCACGCAACTTTGTATGATGTGTTGACGTAATTGGCTTTATGCACAGCTGCACTACTTCCTGAACTTCAGCCAGCTCCTTGTTTCCTGTCTGCCATTATTGGACAAACTGATTAATCCAGGTGTGTCTGACCTCAGTAGTCACAAGAACAAAAATCAGGCACACCTGAATAATCAAGTTTGTCCAAAAATGGCAGACAGGAAACAAGGAGCTGGCTGAAGTTCAGGAAGTAGTGCAGCTGTGCATAAAGCCAATTTCCACTGAAACAGGAAGCTAAGGCGGGACATATTGACTGGCTCCTCTCCCTTTTCAAAATAGCCAATAGTGTTTAGTTTACCTCACAGCCTGCAAGTCCACCATGGAAGCGAATCCAAACGCTGATATGTTGGATTCAGTAGTGGAGGTGTGAATATATTCCATGGTGATGTCATAAAAATCTGTGATCCATTTTAGCAGAAGTGAGAGACTAAGTTTTGAATGCTTATATCTCCTAAATGTCAATTTTGTCATTGGTTTTGGAACACACCAGCTTATTAAAACATATATTTCAGGGGGGCTTTAAATTCAAACGTAAAAAATAGGATTTAATCTTTGCTGCATGCAATCCTTTATTTTTATGTATATATGTATAAAGAGGTTAGAGAGGAACAGGATAAGGAAAGGAAATGACTATAAGCCAGGACTTGCCTACACACTACCAAGATACCTACAATAACACAAACATTTATATTATGGAAAAATTTTTTGCCGATTTTCTGGTATTTAGAAGAATATTAGTAACCAGACTGTTTTTGGTCTCATTGACTTCCATAGTATATTTTTTTCCTACTATGGAAGTCAATGAGACCAGAAACTGTCTGGTAACTGATATTCTTCTAAATATCAGAAAATCGAGCCTATTCGAATTTCAGAGCCTATTACCAAAAAAGTGGAATATCCCTTTAAGTCTCCATCAAGAATGAGAATGCCCCATCTTTGACAAGTATTGTGAAGGTTTCCTATTTGAAGGATTTACATAAATGCAAATTGGGTTTGACCATGCACATAGGCTAGATGGGGGAGTTAGAGTGGGCAGCTTTCCTTAGTACTCCAAACTCTACTAGGCCATGACTGCTGCCTGTAAAGTCTGTGGAAATGACAGCGAGTACACAGACACTTGATTCTGAAGAAGCAATCAAACTCTAAGGCATTTAATGCACTGCCTTGAGTCTGAGCCACAGCAATTGGGTTTGATAGCCGTGTCATTATGAGAGGGAGGGCGTCTGGAGGTCTTCAGGAGTCAGGGATTACAGAGGGGAGTGGGTAAGAGTGTGCGTGTCACTCCAAGCCCTCTCAGCAAAACTCCCACCTTTCCACTGATTCCCCCCTCTGTCAAGAGTCTGGGCTGGAGAGCAGCACTTGACCACATGATAGCTTGTCTGCACAGACAGCACCAAGGACACTCAGGGATTCATGCAAAAAGTTAGAATTGGGATTCATTGACATTGAGAAAACATTGTAGAGAGGATAACTATAAAGAAGAGGGTCTTGATTAAACGGAAGATGTTTGGTCAAAACTCTATGCATGTTTCCATATTTATAGAGGTGGACTGTAACCTATAACCTCTGTGAAGTCCCAGACAACTTTGCAGCATAAGTGAAGGGTATATCGGATGCTGTATATGCAGCAAAATAATGCAGATGTCTGGGTAAGGGTGTCATCATCAGTGTACAGATGTGTGGTGAAGAGCTTGGGCCTCTCTCTCTTTCTCTCTCTCTTTGATTGGGCTCTCTGTGTGGCACCCGTCGTTTGCCACTACTTCACTTTGATTAGCGGCTCCATGAAAATGTATGCTCCGCTCTCAAAGAAAACTGGGGAGTCGCTACCTGTCATGAAATTCACAAACAAGCCTATGTAAAGCTGGGCACGCCGCATGCATTAAACTCTAATCCACCTAGCCATTTCACTGTGGGGCTGATTTGCTAAATCCCCTCTGACTACCCCATTCCCAGCGCTCTTCCCACATCTGACGCGCACATCCCAGGACGACAGGAAAGGAGGTGCAGAACCAGCCCCCAAACCACGATCAGGGGAGAGAGATCGCTCTGCAAAGTGTACTACAAAGGCATCCCAACAGATGCTGTGAATACCAAAAAAGCCCCTCTCAAACAGTATATGAATTAATCAGAGCACAGGTAGATAAATAAATAATGTATATAAGGAGCTAATTAAATGTGTTTATTCCTGTTATCATATGCTGCCCCCATTTTCCCCTTTCTCAAAGCCATGAATCTTTAAGTGCTTGTTAAATTGGTCTCAGGGGCCAGCGTGGTGGCAGAGGGGCGGTCAGCACCTGTCTCTGCTGAAGGCAGGTGCGTGACCAACAGCCCATGATCCTCCACTGAGCTGGGCTCCGTGAGGGGAGACAGGGAGGAGGCAGGCATCACGCTGGGAGGTTAGCGTCCAGACGAGGAACGGCTGACAGGGCCGGCCGTCACAGCCCCAGCTCGGCTTTGATTAATGAGGGCATTTGAAAGACAATTAGCGGGAGCAGATTTACCTTCAACCGCCTTATCAATCAGAGGCTTTTAATTCAAAGTAGAGCACCCCCTGTCACAAAACGGGTGTATCAGCACAGAGCCTCCGATTCGCAGACAGCTAAACAGTGCCAGCGGGGGCGAGGAGAAAGAGGGCGTTGGGAGCTTCGTAAACAAAGCAAACTTTCAGGACTTTAAGTCGAAGAACTCTTGTATAACTTTGACAACAATTTTCTCAATCTGCCTCCTTGGCTTTTTACGGCGCCCCTAAAGGGACATAGTGAAGGAAAAGTTATTTGTCAATGTTATTGCGTTCTCACGCAAATGTTTTGCATTCCACCGAGAAAGTTTGCATTCCCTCGCAAAAATATTTGTGTTCCGCCAAGAAATGTCTCGGTATGTAACCCTTGTTCCCTTTCGGAGACGTTCGGTCAGATGACGCGAAAAGCGAAACCTCATTCGTTGTCATAGGACAGAACTCAGAGTGACAACGAAAGGGACCTTAGCTTTCACACACAAAGAGCTCAGAAGATGTTACGAGCGAACGCAAAGTTTCTCATTTGCGAGAAATGCAAAAGCATTTACTTATTATTTTTTTCTGCCATTTATTTTTTTTTCCACTGCCATGTGCCTTTAGCGGATTCATAGCTTTTGCTATGAGAACCCAAGATTTATTGATTGATGCAAGCAAAATAAAAACTTATTAAAGCAGACTATATTTCATTGCGTTCATAAAGACTTCTGACGTGAATGTGTAAATTGTACCATCTGTGGGTAGATTTAATAAAATACAGCCATGCTGACATTTAACAAGGTTTTAAGCCTCCTAATTATTAAGTAATGATCCCAAATTGCAGACATAAATCATGTTGGTGGGTGTTATGCTGATGACTTTGTACAGTGTTAGCATTCATGCACATGTAGCCCACTGCAGCACAGAATTCTTGCATTTACATGTTCTGTAAAATATCTCTCTTCCAGTTTAGTTTCAACATTTGAATTGAAGCAGCAAATAGGAGGGAAAACAGGATAGTATTTAAGGAAGTAGAATTATAGTCTTTATTATATAATAAGTTGAATTTTTTACCAGAAAAAAATGCAAAACTTTAACTAACAAAAGCAAACTCTAGGTAGGTAAATGGATGGATAGATAGTATTTTTGCTTAGTTTCTGTTAGGATAAAAGAGACACTCTTGCATTGCGCGTTGTGCATTTTGGGGCGGAGCAATGAAAGGAGGGGTGTGTTTATTTTCAACAAAGTGTTCAACATCGATTTTGAGAAATCGCATTCAGATTTTTGCCCTGCCATGGTAAAAACACATGGCACTTTTCCACTGCATGGTACGAGTTACAACTTCGATATCGGCACGCTTTCAGCGTTTCCACTGCATGGTATGGTACGGCTTGGCTTGGTACGGCTCACTTGTGGCACTATTCCACTGCATGGTACGGTTAGGTGCGGCATGCTTTGGCGTTTTTCCACTGCATGGTATGGTACGGCTTGGGACGGTGCGGCTCACTTGTGGCGCTTTTCCACTGCATGGTATGGTACGGTTCGGTACGGCACGCTTTGGCGTGTTTCCACTGCATGGCATGGTACAGCTTGGCTCAGTACGGCTCACTTGTGGTGCTTTTCCACTGCATGGTACCGGTTCGGTATGGCATGCTTTGGCGTTTTTCCACTGCATGGTACGGTACGACTTGGCTCAGTACGAGCTCACTTGTGGCGCTTTCCACTGCATGGTACGGTACGGTTCGGTATGGCACGCTTTGCAGTTTTTCCACTGCATGGTATGGTACAGCTTGGCTCGGTACGGCTCACTTGTGGTGCTTTTCCACTGCATGGTTCGGTATGGCATGCTTTGGCGTTTTTCCACTGCATGGTATGGTACGGCTTGGCTCGGTACGGCTCACTTGTGATGCTTTTCCACTGCATGGTACAGTATGGTTCGGTACGCGACACGCTTTGGCGTTTTTCCACTGCATGGTACGGTACGGCTTGGCTCGGTACGAGCTCACTTGTGGCGGTACGGCTCGCTTCAGCTCGCTTTAAATGTTACCTGGTCTGTTGAGGTTCCAAGCGTACCGTACCGGTTAATAAATGTGACGTGAAACACTGCAGATCACTGATTGGTCAGACAGAATCGTCAGTAACAGCATCATTGTATTTGCGACCAATAGACATCGACACGAGAAACCAAACCCGCTAGATTTAAATAGCAAGTAACAGCCATCGCTGTTATCGATCAGTCTATAATCCCACCCATTTTAAAGCGGTACTAACTGCAGTGGAAAAGCAATTGAGCTAAAACTCGAGTCGTACCACGCAGTGAAAAAGTGAAGCGAGCCAAACCGTGCCACGCCAAGCCAAACCGCACTGAGCCGTACCGAGCTGTACGAGCAGTATAAAAATGCCAATATAAAGACTGATATTCTCATGATGTTTCCTCCAGCCCTCAGCGAATGATACAGTATCAGGACTTACTCTCTTTTTGAACTGTGCGCAATTACACACGTCAGTCATTCTTAAAATTATTTGAACCATTGCAGTAATGACGAACGCTAGATTCACCTGAGCGCTCAGGGGATTTAAAACAGAAATGTGTTTTTATAAAGCTAGAACAAGTGAGTAAAGAAGCATCTCTATCGATCTGACTCCTTGTAGATTAAGCAAGTGCAAGGGGTGAAAAGAAACAAACACATGAGGTAGACAGTACCTCTGGAAGAAAATCAATATGGCTGCCCCACTCGGTCTTCTTCGGTCAAACTATTCTCTGGGCTCCGAAAGCTGCAAGGGGAGTGAATGGATGGACATTTTTAACACGGACATACAGTATAGAAAGATTTAGCTTTGAAAGACAACACAAATAGTTAGATGACTTTTTCAGATAGAGCTGAACAGATTTGAAACAAATGCAATAATGACATCAAAGTTCTCATTTGTCTGCACTGCCGAGAGCTATTAGAAATGTTCAGCAGATTCGTAGAAATGAGACCGAATCTGGACACCGCTCGCCTGACCCCGAGAAGGAACTTGAAAATGACTGTATTTTGCCAGCTGGCATTAACAGTCAGACCTGCCTTCATAGGGACATGACATCATTAGAGAAGAGGTCAGCTAGGGAAGAGAACTACTCCAACATAGAAAGCGAGGAAATTACTCCACAAAAGACTTCGCTCTGGAAAATGAAGAGAAACCTGACAATGAGAGGAGAGATATGTTAGTCGTACACCCTCGTTTGTGCTATAACTGATATTAAACCCACAGGCAAGGCTAGCCCACTAGCTTTCCTTCAGCTACAGCCCAGTTCGCTGTGCTGGCGCCCCTCTATTTTCCATTAGCCATTTATTTCACGGAGAATTTACTTGCTGTATGGCATAATTGCTATGTAGGGCTTTCCTAATGCACTGGGTGCATTGGATATTTGGAAGGTGATCTTTTACACAGGTGCAGTTAGACGTTATTGGATTTTAATCGTCCATTATTTGCTGCAAATACTGAAACACTTGATTTAACTTCAAGATTGGATTGTAGAAAATAACTAATAATTGGTTCACTATTATGCATTTACTGTAGGTCCAAAGCAACTTAAATCACAGGCAAGGTGTACATTTTGTCAGTTCATTATTTCATGGGAATTAAACCCATGACCTCAGCGTTTACCTTGGTCTGTTTGGTGAAGTACTTATGCCATTGTTGTATTATTTGCATGTTTATGCAAAGATTGAAATGGTTTTAATTACTTTATTCATTTGTGGAGATTGTTCGTTCAAATTGGCGTTCCCTGTATATTTTAATATATTTTAAAATGTCATTTAAATGTAATGGCAAAGTTTAAATTTCCATAGCCATTACATACATAGGATTCAGTGTCGCATAATCTTTCAGAAATCATTGCAATATGGTGATTTCTTATTATAACCAATGATGTGAAGGTTTTTTTTTTTTTTTTTTTTGGAAACTGTTATAAATTTTTTCAGGATTCTTATGATAAATAGAAAGTTGGAGAAAAAAATCTTTTTATTGGAAATTGAAATCTATTTTCTATAATATTTTTTTATAGTTTTAAAATTATAAATGTCTTTACTGTCAGTGATCTTTACCACTTCTGATCAATTGAATGCCTCTTTGCTGAATAAAAGTATTAATTTATATGTATATATAAAAAAATCTTACTCAACAAGGTACATGGTAAAATGGTAATAATAATAATAATACATGGTATTACCACGGTACTCTTTTGCAAGTTTTTGGGTAACGCTTCCTTTTACAGTCCAGTTACCTATGTAAATACTATGTACTTATTTTAGTAACTACAATTACTGGGTAATAACTAGTTCTAACCCTGAACCTACCCCTAAACCTGACCCTATTCCATGTACTTACCTTATATTAGCCAGTACTTTCTAGGTAAGTACACTGTAAGTACACTGTAAGTACTGTACTGTAAAAGGAAGCGTTACCAGTTTTTGCATGTTAGCAATATTAAAGCACTGCTGTGTGTAAAACTCTTTACTAATTCCACATCCTTACCAGGCACTTATATGGAAAAAGTTTGGTATTAGTTTACTGGTTCATGTAGCAGTCCTAATTTGTGGTTTGCCCTCACCGTATGACACCACGTGTTTAATGTATTTACAGGAGGAAAGAGAGTGCACACGTGTCATTAACCCACATTTCCCAGTAGTAATAGTCATAGTGTGTGTAGCTTTGAGGTTTCATTAGTGACGTTTAATAAGGAGCCGTTTGCATAGAAACCGGTGATTTGTTTTCCAATGTTTGCTGTATCCAGGAGACAGAGCAATGTACAGTTATTTAGTTTCATAATAGATATTTGCTTTCAGAGAGGAATAAAAAAAGAAGATAATTTTATTTTTCAATAACGAGGGCACCTTAATTATCTCTCTCACTTTCATAACTTTCTGAGGCCCAGTTACTGCAAATTAGTCATCCATTGTGTGTTTGGAATTCCACATGCATACAGCAAGTATTGAATGACAAATTGCAAAAGTATTTGTCTCTAGTGGAGACCAAACTAGGGACTATAATGATATTCATTTTCAAACAGGAGAACATTCTAATGGGCAATTAAGACGATCAAGCCTGCCAAGCTACATGTGAAGAATGGAGACCCAGTGCCAGCCATTACGTGTCCACCCCCTTTCCACTTTTCCCCAGCTGGATCTTTGTCTAGCATGTGTGCGCGTACGACACGAGGAGCAGGAGGGTGCGCGGGGGTGTTGGGGGGAGCTCCAAAAGCACAATATAATTGAACTTTCCACATTACTTCTCACTAATATGTGCTGCCACTTGGTCTCATTAGTGGAATGATGTGCTCTCCAGTTCAGGAATGAACTCTTTGCCCGAGTAATTAAAGCTCCTAAAGTTTCCAGTCCTTTGTTTAAAGAATTCGTCCTTGTGCTCTCCATGCCCCATCAGCTGCCTAATTAGCAGGGCCTTTGTGTGATTAAAAATTCTCACAGAGATTCCATTGGATATTTTCCTCTGTTAATGAGTGTTTGTGGACAGCTGGGAACAGGCGCCGGCTCCCTCCTCGCCGGACCTCCTGTGCACCGGGCCAGACCTCTGTCAGGGCCCAGGAGTGAAAGCTGTCATTTCTGTAATGGGGATGGAAATTGGTCAGAAACCAGCGCTGGCCTCCCGTAGGACTGGAAATGCCTTGAAATATAAATGAGGATGAATATTCATATTTCTCCTTCTCTCTTTTTCACCCCCTGATTCAATAAAAGTGCTGAGTATTAATATACATGTCAGTCAGATTAGGAAGCCCCTCGGAACTGGGCGCCAGCGTCTGCCCATTAATGCGTCCCTGGCTTAATTTGCTATTATTCTCAGGTTCTTTCTGTCCCCAAAGTTGGGGTCACCTTCTCCACTGAGAATTGCTCACTGGAATATTTCCCTTTTGTAATGTTTCTCCCCAGCCCACTAAGTGAGAGAGAGAGAGAGAGAGAGAGAGAGAGAGAGAGAGAGAGAGAGAGAGAGAGAGAGAGAGAGAGAGAGAGTATGTGTAGAGAGGAGCAGAGAAGCATTTAATGAAGCCCACTTGGAAGTACGAAAATTAGGGGTCAAACTCAAATGAAAGAGGAAAGAAAAGCAGTGCATGCACTTGCCAGAACTGGAACCTGGAATGGGGAAAAGGGGCGGGGAGGGGACCTAAAAAGAGACAGTTGGCCGGTATCACTGGACTATTCCAAAAAAAGCTACTTGTAACAGAGACCAGCTACAGCTGTAGTAAGAGCTGTGCAAGTAAACCTCACTTCCCTGGCCTCAAGAGGAGCACTGGCAACTGATGCTAGAGGCTTAATGCCTCCCATGATCTTGATTCGAATCCCGCTCAGCGCAGTGCAAGGACCCTCCTATAGTGCAGTGGTTCTTAACTTGTTTTGCTTCCAGACTTGATTTGACATCAAATAGTGACCAAATAGATGTGTTTTCAAATGAAAATGTATTAGTGTGGACATGGTTGACATGGAATGGAGCCTGGTTGCTGAAACTATGCCCTCTTACTGAGGAGCCTGGTTGCTGAAACTATGCCCTCCTAGCTCGACGTGATCAAGTTATCTCAGGGCCTCAGGCTTAGGTGAAAAACACAAACACGGCGATCCCAAGTTCAGCAGCTGGAATTAGCTGAGGTGACGCTACCAGATAGCTGACAGACAAACGACTAGTAGTGACAGCAGCGGCAATTAATTATGCAGAATTTTAAGGCTTTATATAATTTAAACGGATGAGTTATAAAAAAAATTCACCCGCTTTCGTAGTTTTCATGAAGAGCAAAATTTGCTATATAGATCAAAGCCAATTTTTGTACCAGGCTGTACACATATTTTTTTCTGCTGTAAAGTTGGGCATTTTAAAATATGTAATTGACTCCCTTTTAGATCCTGTCTTTAACGGCCAGTTAAACTAAATTGCAGTTTAAGTGTCTTCCGTCCGTGTTGGCTTCAAGAGAGACACTTGGCTTCAAGTTGCCGCTCGGGCCTAACTCTATGAACATGGAAAATAGGGATACATGGATCTCTTAAACTTTATGCTAAGGAGAAAATCCAACACAACTTTGAGGGGACCAAGCAAAAAATGTTTATGTATTTCTGTTCAGCTAGAGACATTGGACATCAACCACAAGGCATACGCTAATAGCTTTTCCTATACTCTTTACTTTCTTTGTATGACAGTTCTATCTAATAACATATTAGACAGGACTACTGAACAGATTTGTAAACTAATGGAGAATAGGAGCGCTGTGTGCTCAGGCTCTGGCGTTCACAGCACCATCAAAATAAAGGTCCACCTCACTGTCAAAATAAAATTCACAACAACAAGCACAGCTTCAGAGTTCCTACTGACGGTGCGAATGCATCCATGAGAACGTCCTATTAGAACCTAGTTCTCGCGAACCACCCTGGTGGCTACAGTAGTTCTTAGAACTAAGTTCCTGGAACTACCCGGTGCGAAAGCCCTCTATGTTGCTGTCTGAGTAGTCACAGAAGTCATTGAGTAAGTGAGTCTCTGAATAATTCATTCAGCTAAATCTTTCAAAAACACTGATTCATTCAGGAAAGAAACTAGTGGCTGTCCTTAAGTGAGTTAGACAGTGAATCATTCACTGAAACTGATTTGAACACTGCTTTAAACATTAAAGGTGCAGTGTGTGATTTTTAGCAACATGTAGCGGTTCGGATTGCGAGTTCCACTAAGGGCTCAGCCCATTGCTCACCCCTCCCCTTCAAAGAAGCTACAGTGGCTAAAATGGGACATACATATAGCCAGTGTAAGCCAAGAGTGTGTAACATTGTCACTGTTTCTGTACCACAGTCCATTGTAAACCACATCATGGATAAAGTTTACAAAACCATAGTCAGGTGAGGATGGGGTCTTAATATATAATATAATACTGATTGTCTCACGAACATAACCAGCACATTTCTCCCCATATAGCAAACCCATAATACAGTGAGGGAGAACCACATGAAATTATGCAATTATATATTTTTCTCTAACAGGGTAGTAAAAGTTTCGCTGGCTAAAGCTGTTACTATGGCTGAGTTGGTTAAAGCGTAAAGCCTTGTTTATAATCGATGCGTCAGCATGAGCGCAAAGGTGCACACGGCACGAATCAGCTGTCTCACGAACGTAATCAGCACATATATCCCCACATAGCAAAGCCATAACACAGCGAGCAAGAAGAACCACATGAAACAATCTAACTAATTTTTCACCACTGACAAGGGAAAAGTCACTACTCATGGTGTTTATGGCTAGCTTCTAGATTTCTTCTGCTTTTCTTTTTAAGGTAGTGATAAAACGCATTCTGTAGCGCTTCATTCGGCCATGGTAGAAACATGACGTCACAATATGTCTACCTTAATAGAAGGGAGTGCCCACGATTATGTAGATATAAATGTCTAGGGCTGTGAATCTTTGGGTAGACAGCGAATCGATTTGATTCACGATTCATAGGTTTTCGATTCGAATTCAAGAACGATTTGTGCAAATTCATAACGATTCAATTCAATGCGATTCACATCCAAATTCGATGCGATTCGATTAATTCAATTCGATTCTTAATTTTTTATATTCATTATAGTATTATTTCGATGCTTCAGGGGTGTTTGTCTGGGTTTGAATTAGCCTACATAGCGGCCTTCGGGGGTCAGATAGTGGGGATTTTGTCCATTGTTAATGTTAGTTCATGTTTGTTTTTAATTTTAATAAATATATTATTATAAAAAAATTCAATGGCCTACAAATTAGCATTTGTAGAAACCTAAGTAGCCAATATTTTGAAAAAGTTTTTTAAAGTAGGCTATTGCATTAAATGACTACATGCACAAATTAATAGAGACGTTTTCATTAGTTTCATTTTGTGTCCTCTCAGGGCACTTGTTAACATCTTTTCACTGGATTTTGCTCGCGCTCGGTCCCATAGCTCTCAACTACAGATATTTGAGCAGTCCATGTTTGAGCTCTCCAGCTCTCTATCGAGAAAGCAATAGGTTTGAGGCAAACTGCTCAAGCCATTGATAAATGAAATGAAATAAAACGCTTTCATTCATACATGGAAAGACTCTCCATACACGCAAGGTGGTCTCTCGCTCGCTTCCTCTCTCTGTCAAGTGCGCGCCTGTTCGATTAATTCGATTCTTAGCCTTTTAAATCGTTTATTCACGTAAATAAACGATTCACGATTCCAAATACATGTTTCAGGATCAATGCATATGCATCGTCAGGATTTATAATCGATGCATCGAAAAAAGCGAATGAAATTGTTACACCCTTATAAATGTCTCATTCTAAGGTAATAAAAACATTACAGTTTATTAAGTAAGTTCTTTATACACCACTGAAACCATAGTTATGGATGTCATATTGAATTTCTATTAATAGATACTCAACATTTTTACACATTGCACCTTTAACAACATAATTATTTAGTTAATTACTGTATCTAATATTTCTACGTTTTCAGAGCTCTATACCAAAATGAAATGACGCATTGCGAGCAGGTGCAGGATGGGCTTAAGGATATGTGAGCTCACCGCTCACGAGGCTTGAGGCAACACAAGACAAATCAATGATGTGATAAGTACTTGACATGGGTTTGGAGAAACTGTTGAAGCAGGCGATTCTGTGAAAGTTTAATTACAGTTCAGGAGCAATAGATAGATTTCTGGAAACATCATTATAAACGGAGAGCTTGTGCATCGGGGCGCCCGCTTGATTATCCTCCTATTTAAAGAGTCACATTTCCAGAGAATAGGTGATCTGAAGACAGAACATCTTACTGAACAATCTACACCTGAAATGGCATGTTTTGCTTTGAAATTTAATTGAACAAAATGACAGGAAACGATTCCTTGCCTTGACTAAATATGATTTTCAAAAGAAGTGTGATGTGTCTTGTGATAAAGGCCCTGTAGTGAAGGTTAAACTGATTAGATTTGATTACCAAATAATGAATGAGACACTGATGTAGTCTTAATTGCATGCTCCGATGACTGCGTTGTTTGACACGCATCATGTGTTCCCTTTGTAAATATAATCCAGTTCTTTATTCTTCAGCCTTTGGTTTTTACTCTCTGGTGCTACACTGCACAGCTTGGAGTTCTCAGTGTCTTAAAGGCACACTATGCAAGATCTCTACCTTAATATAACAGCTTCAAAGTCGTTTCGATAGTAAACAAAGTCATAGTAGGGCGAATCATCCTGGCAGTAAAGCTTTGGGACGCCGCGGAAAACCAGCAATGCAAGTTTGAGAGCGGCGCCCCTGACAAATCTCGCAAGAATCAACAAATGCTTTATTATCTGATATCTGAAATGATATTATCGGCCGATATTAGGCATTTTCCAAACTATCGAGTATCATAAGTTATAATGACCGATAAATGAATATTTCAAAAATAAAAAATAAAAAACGGGCGAAACATGCTTGAACCATGTCATTAGTGTTGGAGTTTAATAGTTTGTCCACCAGAGGGCACTCTACACACTCCCAATTGGCAACACTTGTTGAGTTGGTCACGAGACCTTGCTTGAATAACAATTAAACGAACATCTCCATCAGTTCTCTTAACTCAAGTAAGCATTACAGAATTTGTGACTATCATGCCCAGTTTTGCTGCTGTTAAATAAGCCGAGAGTGAAGCGGAATTAGTTTGTAATAATTACGTTATGTTGTTACAGCGTCGTTGACTGACTGTCCTTTTAAATTTTGACAATGTGACTGAAGTATTTCTTTAATAGCGCGTGACAGTTATAGCAATGAGACATGTCATCTCTCCTTGGCCTGTTATATTGAAAATGTATGTTTTACAATTTTGCAGTATCGTCATCCATTGCTAAATTATGGCTCATCATAATAGAGCTAATCACAAAGCTAGCTAATGCCACTATCATCAGTCTGTTCTGTTGTGGCAATAAAAGAAAAAAGTTTATTTTTAAAATGCATGATCATAATATTTTAATTAAAACTCATAAATATCTACAATAACTAATGTTAGGGAAATCTGTTAATGTGTTGTTACGCATTGCAAAAAATAAAAATAAAAAAATATCGGCCGATATATCGGCACATCAGATTTTAAAACCCCAAAAAATATTTGTATCGTATCAGGCCTTCAAAATCCTTTATCGGTCGGGCTCTAGATAGAACAAGTCTTGCCCCTTTTCTATTTTAATAATCTGTTTCTCACAATATGTAAATGTCACAATATGGAAGAAACGGTTCAACAATTACTTAAACTTAACCAGGTTCGTAATTTGTGAAGAAAAAATAGTATGTTCTATATTTGACATACCCACCTCCTTTTGGTTTCTAATTATTTGGTTTTGCTCAAAATTAAGTGTTTTTCAGCCACAGCTGCTAGATTGTCCTGTGTGGTGACTTGAGTGTATGTAATCAGCAGCTGTGCTAAATGTTGTTTCATTAGGTGTGAAAAGGCCCAATAACTCAACCGCCACCAGACAAACCTCCTCCTGGCGCTGGCTGGTTATTAATCTGTTTTTCATTTCGTCTGCACCAATGTAGGAACTCTGTAAAGGGAAAAGGACATACATCGCTGGTTGCCCTTCTGTGAAGTTGTGAGTCAGATGGTAGAAGCATGGTTGAGAAGCTCTTAAAACACTCCAGCCTTGAGTGATGATGTGCTGTTGCAACCAAGTAAGTGACTGATTTGAACGATTTTGTTGTTGTAACCACACAATACAGTACTTAACATTAACTGAAACTCAAAAGACTGTTGTCTTATCTCATGTAAATGAATGTTCGTTCAAAGGGCAATGTAATGACACATACAGAGAGCTAGTATTGTATATTATTATTTGAAAATGGGGTTCCCTCATATATAGCGCAAAAGCTACAGTCCGTATTTTCTCCCCATATAACGCAGGAAGTGTTGTTTGTTGTACAAAATAAATCATACTGTGGATGTGGCAGGACAGAGCAGAGATAGAAGGCCCTTGAGGTAAAAAAACAAAACAAAAAAAACAAGTAAGGAGACATGACCTCTTTTTTTCCCTCAGAAAGGCTTGACAGTGTGAGTGTCTTCTACTTGTCTTTTTTTCATCCTGAATAGATTATCGCAGGGCCTAATTTGCTTGGTGAGAGCCATGGAAGAGTGAACCAAGCCCTCCCCTCTCATTTCTTCAGGGATGACTTCTGAAGCTCTTAATAAGGCGACAAGTACGCCTTCCCGTATTGAAATACATCAAAACCACTAATCCTTGTAGATTGGAGCCACCCACTGATTCAGATTGTCATTATGTATTTCATAAACGTTCCAGTCTGAGGTTTTTATGCTCCTAGATAAAAGAAAGTAGAGAAACCTCAAGAAGTGGTGGGTGGAGGAGGAAGGTGTAAATGTTCTTTTCATTAGCATTCCTTGCTTTCTCCGAGTTAAACCCGAAAAAGCTGACTACCGAAACATTCTCTATGGCTGTTTTCCACCTAAGATGAAAGCCCCATTTGTGGTGGCGATAATGGTTGTGAGAGCCATGTCATTTGACGTGGCTTGTGTTTTCTCTTTTCTCCGTCATTTAATTGGGTTTAAGGAGCGTGAGAACACTGCAGACTTTGTGACCATCGCAACTAATTGACCAGACGAACATTACGTACAGTGGTGCACCACTGTGAAAACAAGGGAGGTGGAGAGAGCCTTCACTTTTGTAGGAATTGAGCAGTTTAATGTTACAATTTCACGTTCGAAGCCAGCAAATGGAAGGGACCGATTCTCTTTTTAGAAACATGCGGCACTGCAGTCTGGAGTCATTTTCTCTTTACTCAAGCTGATAAGTTGATTGCTGATAAAGTATGATTAATTTCAATAAGCTAACTAATTAAAGTGGAATTTTATCTAAATAAGTCAGCTTTGATAGCTCTAGACATGAATTTTAAGTTGAAACTAAAGTTGGCGGTTGACATTTGTTATTTAATTTTCTTCTGTAGAGCCACTCTAACAGGATTTTCTCATTGTCTTCCATTATACTGAATGTGCTTTTCCTATTCAATTAGCCTTTAAGCAACTAAGAGAAGTCCATGAAGCAATATGGCTCTGGCATTTCTTTACCGAAATTAAATGTATAATTAAACGTAATTGAAGACATAATTGTTCCTGGCAGCAAATAATAGAACTAAATTGTGCCTGTAAGGAGAATCAATATAAATGCCGACATTCTTCTTGCCTCTGAAAAGAAGTTTGTCAATTCGGGACCCGACGAGAGGAACTCGAGGGAAAACACAATTGTGCCTCTTTGGGTGGAAAAAAGAAGGTGGCTGTTAAAATGGACTCTTCTATTTTTCATGAACAAGGTCACTTATCAGTGACCGGAAAGGCACCAAGTTCTCTTCATCAATTTAATAAGGATTCAAAGTAGAAAAATAGTACGGTCATTTCTTTGTAATACACCCCTGGGCTTTTTATTATGACTTCATTTCCCAGTGTAATATTGGAATGTCTCTATAATTGTAAAAGTGTAATAGACTCTAATAGAATTTCATTTTGAACCCTGAATGGTCTATGCCATCGCTGCTCAATTTGAGTAGAATAATGATTTTTAATGTCCACACATGGCTTCCTGTGACCTTATTCAATCTCAGGCCTGATCAGGAAATATATCGAATTCAATTACAGCCTGATGACAAGCCAACTGAGGAGAGGAGGGAAAAAGGTCAGCACATATTTGAAAATGTAAATCTTAACAATGTCTTTTGGGTTTGCTGAAAAAAGCCATTATCAAATGCCATTTGGGTCCAACAGCACCAGGCCTCTTTTTTTCCCTCTCCCTCTCTTTTCCCTGAGCGATGGGAATCGTTACAACACGTTCAACACTGAGGACGAACTTCCCTATTGTCTGGAGTTGTCATATGCAAAGTCATTTCACATTTCAAGTCTGTCTTTTTATTGGGTTATGTCTGTGCTCTGTGCCGCTACTTGTCATGCAACTAAAAGCTGTTTTGCTGTTTGACGGCCTTGCCGATGCATTTCCTCTTCGTAAGTCCAAGGATGCAGCTCTGTGTTTGTAGTTATTGGCGGAATTTTAAAATGCACCGAAGTGCTCCAATTCCACTCAGAGCAAATTACATGCACATCACAACGGCTGCTAATTCTTAGTTTGGTCATTAAAAACTCATTAAAATTAAAGTGTTCATTTGCATAGCTCTGTGTGTTGCATCATAAATTATTAATTGAAAATAAATAAATGAATGCAATTTGGAGGAATAAGTGGTGGAACACATGCACCTGCAGAGCTGTTTTGACTGTTTTCTGTCAACACACTGTGAAAAAAAAGGGGGGAAGTTTGGTGAATCTGATGTTGTTCAAGGTTGTTTTGTGGACTTTTTTTGCTTGATGGCTCTTAGTAACTGATTTTAATATACAGTCTATTTTTTTAAAGTACTTTGTACAAGAAGCCTGTCTAAAACTATCTTTCACCTGCTCATACAATGAGTTGTCTTCCTAAATGTTGAAATCCATTAACTGTGGTTGTTCCCTAGCACTTATATTGCACTTAGGATTGCTTCAGAAACTAGGATTTGACATTCAGCGTTGCATTCAATACTTGATTAAAGTACGTACAGTTATGTGTCAGGCGCTGCCGTGCCTTTATGCCTCGTTTGATATTTTCTCTCTTATATTGTCTCTTTTTTTCATTTGCAAGCATTGGTAATTGCAGCCCTTTTTCAAATCACTTCATTAATTAAATGAGATTGGAAAAGGTTTTGTGCTAATGGATTACGCAGGGGCCTGGTGGCTCAGCCCTGTTTACCCGAGGTCACATTTCATTTGCTGCCTATGTCAAGCGACTAGCGGCAGGACCCTCGGAGGCAGGCCAATCAATGTCTCCGTGCCCAAGCCCTCAAATGAATCCATTAAAGTTATGCGGATGCATCCTGCCTGGGTGGAGAGGGAGGGAAAAAGGTCTCCTGATACCTCTGATAGAAATTAGCCATGAATTAGGAGCAAGGCTGCCTCAGTCTGGAAACAGGCCAAAGCAGAATTAATAGGCCATCAGTGCCTCTTGTGTGTTAAATCCCATTTGTTCGCAGTGTTTCATGAAAGTGTTTTTTTTTCTTTTGCCATGTTTGGCCTTGCCTATAAGGACCCCCATGCTCCAACCACCACAACGCCTGATAAAGAGTTCACCCCAAATCAAAATTCTTCCATTATAACTCACCATCATGTTATTCCAAACCTGGACGCTAAATACAATCAATTTGAACTATCCAGGTCCAAAAAAAGCACCTTTGGTTCAGTAATGATTTCACAACTGGTACGCCATTTTTGTAGTCTGTTTAGAGATTATCAAGTGAATAATACATTTGTGTAAATATGTACACAAAAAAAAATCTAATTACATATTGTGCATAGCACCAAAACACTATTGGACACTATGAACTGTTAAAGGGTACATATCATGCTTTTAAATCATTCATTTTTACTTATAAATCATACATTTGTGGTCTATATAAAGCATAACTGCAATGCTTGGGTCTGAATTCCTCATTATTATAGCTCTACAGGCCCCTTTCCTACCCCTTTTCTGATGTCCTTCTGTGAGCAAGTCGTTTCAATGCGGCCCCTTTAAATAAAAAGGCGTACCGTCTTACCCCGCCTGCTTTCCAGGTCGCTGAGTTCACGGTCAGCCCAACTCAGGTTTAACTCTCTGCGTTCGGCCATTATTGTAGTTTGATAAGAGATACGATTACTATAGCTTCAAAGAACATTTTTATTCACACGTTAACAAAATGTCAACAACGGAAGATTTGTCCACCAAGCCTTACATATTCGAGCCAGAGCAAGCGATTTGAAAAAGATGACGACGATGAACCGTCTTCATATAGAGGCAGTGGTATGTAAGTTAACTATGTTGTGTTATTAGTGAAAGTCTACTATTTCTCTTGTTAAAACAAGCGCACTGACAAGATAAATGACTGCGGTCTGATCTTACCACTAAAAATCTGTATTGATAATAAAATGATAACTTACGTTTAGAAAGCATCAGAAAACACAGCAGCTAAATGATAGAAGGAAATTACCCGATCGGCAAACCCTTCTGTATACTGGCTGAGGTTGTTGAAGTGGGGATCCTTGAAGTGCTTCAGGTCACTACATCCAACAACCGAACATTTTGACTAGTCCTCTCGTAACTTCTGCATGATTGAGCTTGGACTACAAAATCAGAGCGAGAAATAATAATGGCGGATTGCTCGTAGTGTTGGACCGGTAGTCGATGTCCTTATTTGTCAGTTCCGCTGCAAATACTGTGACGTACTTGCTCAAAAAACGTCATAGACAACAGAACAATCTGAACAGGTTGAAAAATATGACCAAAACAGAATATAAAGGTATAAACGAAGCACCTGAAGAGAATAATTTCATCTTTTCTGTACTTATAAACACTCCAAATCTACAACAAAATGCATTTAAGGGCTAAAAAAAAGTGGATTTTGCATGATATGTCCCCTTTAAAATCTTTTACACTAACAGATAAACAACATAAAGGCATTCAAGTTTGAAACAACATGAGAATAAGCAAATAATGACACACTATAAATTTCAGGGTAAGATACAAAAAGGCTGTGTTGGACAGAGGCTTTGGAGACGTGTAGAACATTCACTTGCTTCTGGTCCACATGCTGTATTTTCATGATCTGAATCTCCTGAACTAATCTTGCAGATCTCTCTCCTCCGACTGCAGATGAGACCCCTCAGTGCGGCATCATTATTTTTCGCTGTGTGGAGAGGCATGAGATATAGACATGAGATAATTATTAGACATATACTTTATACATAAAGTAATGGCTCTTGGCATCTGTGATTCAGAGGAGCTGTCTGGCTCCTTTTCTCATACCCACTCATATTGAAGCTCTGCATAATTCATTGGAATGTTGCCCTTAATAAAGCGCAGAGTCGTACTGTGAGGCTTTACCGTGTACAGTTCTGTCTCTCTGTTCACTTTGGCTGTTGCTGAGTGTAGTTTTGTCCCTTAAAGACCAATTAGCAGCCTTTGTTTAGTGCAGCGTAATCGTTGAAACTGATGGATCAAGCTGTTTTTATCGCTCAGTTTCAGAGACTATGAAAGTTTGCGGTCAGGAGCGGATAATACGGGAAAAAACTCTATCATTTATTTTGTTCACCAGCTGAGCTTGGCTGATTGTGTATGCTTACATGTCACTGACCAGCAGCAAAGGTAACCTCTAAATGAACTTTTGCCCACCAAAATCAAGCGGCCAAGCAAACTAACGTAGCCACCTAACATCGGGATTTGGTGAAATCCAATTACCTAAGTGTACAAATTGTCCTTTGTTTATATCATAACCTTACATTTATCAATCTTTAGAAACCTGCCACACTGTTGTTTTGTTTTTATTTCAGTGATATTTTTATTTCAGTGACTGGCATCTAATTTTTTCTAATAAAACTAAAATGAGCCAATGTTCTCTAGGTAAAATGTTATAGCGAACACTTGTGTTTATTAATGCATGTCAGTTCTACCAGAAAGACTCGGGAGGCAACATACATGTAACGTGCTGAGGGACGCAGGCGGAGGCAAGGAGTGCAGGATTTTTAATAAAGTAATACATGAACAGATAAAAGAGAACAGAGGAACCAAACCCACGAGGAACAAAAGCAACCTGTACATGTACAACAACTGACCAGGTAACAAGTGAAACACAAGGGCTATGAAAACACAGGGACAAACGTGCTTAAAGGAGTAGTTTACTTTAAAAAAAAACTTGCTGATAATTTACTCATCCCATGTCATCCAAGATGTCCATGTCTTTCTTTCTTCAGTCGAAAGAAATTAAGGTTTTTGATGAAAACATTCCAGTGTGTTCTCCATATAATATACTTCATTGGGAACCAAACGGTTCAAGGTCCAAATGAGAGTTTCAGTGCAGCTTCAAAGGGCTTTAAACAACACCAGACGATGAATAAGGGTCTTATCTAGGGAAACGATCAGTCATTTTAAAAAAAAAGTTTTAAGTTTTATAAGCTTAAATGCTCACCTTGCTCTGTTCTGTGTTTTGAGCGTTCGTGACTCTCCTGTTCAAACTCATTCATCAAAAATCTTTTCGAGTCTAGCACATGAAGGGTCCTAGATAAGACCCTTATTCATTGCCTGGTGTCGTTTAAAGCCCTTTGAAGCTGCACTTGAACCATTTGGTTCCCAATGAAGTCCATTAGGCATTATATGGAGAAAATCCTGGAATGTCTTCATCAAAAACCTTAATTTCTTTTCAACTTAAGAAAAGAAAGATGTGGACATCTTGGATGACATGGGGTGAGTAAATTATCAGCAAAAGTTTTTTAAAAAGTGAACTACTCCTTTAACTAAGTAATGGTGAAACAAGAATCTCTTGAGAACAATCGTGAACTAATCAACAGGAAAAACTACAAAGGACTACAAACACATGGCACAAAACAGGAAGTAATAAAAGTCCACACAAGACAAGGGGAACACAAGACAGGAATCATGACAATACCGTTACCAAGTATACATTTATTAGTATAAAAGTACACAGCCCAGCAAGCAAATATTATAATGTAAAGTTTTTTTGTTCGTAGCTCGCATTCCGAGAGTACCGGAATCTGCATCTCCTTCCTAAAGACAAAGGCAGAGCGCGAACCCGACACCCCTGGGAGGTATGGAAAGGGACCATCCTGGTCGTGGTGGGGAGGATGGCGGTGAATGAAAGCGTCAGCATCTGCAAACTCACACGTGTAAGTACCAATCTTTTATACAAGTATTATACAACATTGGATAGATGAGAAGGTAATAGGTTACGGAACAATTGAGACTTCTAAAGCGCTAAAGCTTTCATTTATTAAAATTAGACAACCGAAACTTTATCACTTAAAACATGTAAACATCTTACTTATTATGAACCTTTTTTTTGGGAGGGGGTAACACTTTACAACAAGATCCAATTAATTAACAATAGCATTAGTTGCAAAATCTGTTAATGTTAGGGATACAGTTCTTCATTAGTCATGTTAATTCAAAGTACATTAACTAATATTAACAGATTTTGTATTAATAAATGATGAAATTTAGGGTGACCAACTGTCCTGTTTTCCCAGGACATGTCCTGTTTTCATATAACAATATAACTATTTTCTATCCATACAGAGGAGGCATAACCTACTTTAAATGTATTGAAATTAATAAAAATATCTTTGAGTAAACTTAGAGTTTTTATTTGAGTAGGTCCATCTGTTTGCCGGGGCCGAGTGTCCTGGTTTTTGGTAATCAAAATATGGTCACCCTAATAAAATTAACATTATACTGTAGAAGTATTGTTCAATGTTTGTTCATGTAACTAATATTACAAAAATGATTTTTTTTTTAAATCACCCAATTAACTTGCTGAACAGAGTTCGAGAACCACTGGCATAAGCAACGACAGCTAGCTTTCTCTGCTCCTTTCTGGCCTGAATGTGGGCCGGTCCATCTGAGCAAGCCTACATAAAATGACCCACTGTAATAGATTGAACTGCACATTCACATTTTCTTCCATAGCTGCCGTCCCACACACGCAAGTACAAACACATCCGCATACACAAGCTCACGTAAATGAGATCTTAAATGGCTCTATGCTTTGCCCTCTCTCTCCAGCGCCAGAGTCACGCATCATAGTCCGCAGCCAGCAAAACAAGATGAAATAAAATTCTAAGCCGTCCTGGCAGTCAAGGACACCATTCCCTCACCGTAATAGCCTGTATCGTCTGGACACTCCATGTGTAGCTTTTCTTCATTGCTCTGGGCTTTTCTTCCAACAATAAGCTCTTTATCACTCCTCAACACAATTCATTTAAAGCCACCGTCAAGAAGCAATCAAACCTTAAGTAAGAGGATTCAAAGTCAATGTGTTATTGTTGAGCAAAGTACCATTGCTTCATTTCCATAATGCACACAAAGAAGATGCCAGGCAAGTCGCATTTTAGTGATAGGACACGTGAAAAAAAAAAAAAAAACATTTACTTGATTCTATTTATTGTCATATTATTCACATTCTTTTGTATGCACGTTATGATTTAATTGTTCGTATTGTTTCCGCTCTGTAATGGTCTTGTTTTCACCAGTGCTTGTCTAATTTTCTTCCTCTTTCTCCGGGATGACATTATGTTTGGCTTTCTTGTCTCTCTGCCCTGAACACCAATGATTTAGCAACTCTTGACATATCCATTACACGCTACAGATTGGCTATTCTCTCCTACTCATGTCTCAGCACCTATAGAAATGACATGTAGCTTTCTATTTTTTCTCTAATGCCCTCAATTCGTGGACCGATGCTTTTAGCTGAAATGGATTCAAATTTCAAGAGTCCTGCACTATTAACTAGAGACTTCAATCTTGACAAAGTCTTTGGAAAATGCTTTCCATTTCATATTGCCTCTATATGTTATGGCTCTATTATTTCCTTTCATCCTTGTTTGTGCGTGTCCTTCATGTGCACATATATCTTATGTAGTATGTAGGCTTTGTTTTCATGCACTTGTTTTGTTAATATATGCAACTTACTGTAAATATGCCTATATGTTCACTTCAAGCTTCATTGCCACATGTCTTTACTTGCATAAAGACTGTCACAACAGCACTATGCTAATTCTTAAGAATGCTGAATTTCACCTTGTCTCATGCTATAGGCTGCTGTGCGTGACCTTAAGAGCCATCTGGCCCTGTCTGGAGTCCAGAGTGTCTCCTGTAACTGTCTGCTGTTTAAATCACCCTCACCACCAATATAGCATGAGGCATATTGCGGTTAATGGTCTGACAAACATGTCTCAGGCAGGTCCTGTCCACTCTCTCCATCTCCACGAGACTGTCCTTCCTCACCCAGCCACTCCTCCATCACAAGGGGATTAGAGCTAATGCTTTAAATGAGCACGGCCCAGAACCAAAGGGAATTAAAGGCAATTAGCATGCTAACAAACGGCTAATAACATGTCGTTTTCCCTGTTTGTAAGGCTTTACCTGTACTCTTTCGACAAGAGCTTATATTCTCCAGTAATGAATGTACTCGGATGGCCTATCAATTATTGAGCACAACTATTTTAATATTAATAATTCTGCTTTGTTAAAAGCCTAGCTAACATAGAAGGATCGCAGGATTAATATTTGCACATTTTATCACTACTCTGCCATAATGTCACAGGGGGCTTGAGTTTTGTTCACAGTAAATGGTGAAACAACTTAGTATGAGGGCTGTATGGTGAACACTAATTAATCCCATGTAATTAGCACTAGTGTTCTATCACGGTGTGTTTTACACTATGATAGATTTGCTACACGACTTTATTTATGTCTAATATGATTTATGCGGGTTTCAAGACAGCAGGGGCCTCGTTTATAAAACTGTGCGTAGAATCCTTACTAAAAGTGTACGTACGCTCGAAAGCCAAAAATGTCGTATGCAAAAAAATATTCCGATTTATAAATCCGTGCATACGCCAGAACCTGTGCAGAATTCACTTTATAAATCCCAGTCAGCGGAAGATTGTGCGCACATGTGTCTCCTCCCGAAATAACCATATATGGAGATTATAACGCCTAGTTTTACTATGCATATCCTCATCTGCATATCATTTGCATATGATTATTCATCCACATGATAACATGTTTAACGTTACAAGACATTAGGAAAATATACGAGTGCCGTCACATTACATTAATAAAAATCATTTAGTAGCCCATCCTTCCCTTGTGTTTTTTTTAAATAAATAAAATAAAATAGTGCAAAATACGTTTCAGAGAAAGTTTTTCTCAATCTTTTCCATTGGCCAAATAGTATTTTAATTGATTTATATTTTTAATGGAAACAGATAGACCTTGTTGTGCATTATTTGCATGAAACCATTTTCTCAGACAATCTGCTAAGCAACTATCTATGTATAGTTAACACATTAAAACACAGAAAGCATGCCAGAGGAAGTGTTCAAAAGAATCACATCCACAACAAATATTTAAATTTATTGAATATAAAAATGTTGTAACTTCTCAGTAATGATTTCATGTTTAAGTGTTTAACACCAGTAATGAGAATGGCATATTTAATCTAAATGTCAAGTCAAGTCAAGTCACATTTATTTATATAGCGCTTTTTACAATACAGATTGTGTCAAAGCAGCTTCACAGTGATAACATGAAAGTAGTACAACACAGATCAATAATATTGTTAACTATTAAATATTAAATAATAAATAAATAACCCCAACTAAGCAAGTCAAAAGCAGACAAAGTAAGGCGACAGTGGCAAGGAACCAAAACTCCATCAGATTGGATGGAGAAAAAACCTTGGGAGAACCCAGGCTCAGTCGGGGGCCAGTTCTCCTCTGGCTTACATTCATATTGTTAATATATAAATATGATATATAAATATTGTTTATATATAATACGGAGCCATAACATATCGCCAGTGTTGAGTCGTCTCTTCACAGGCGTTGGGGCATCTTAAATCCCTGTGGGAGGCTGGATACAAACTGGACCTGACAAACGCCATTTTTCTCGGGACAGACGTCCCGAGATAACAGCAGAAAGGCAGATGGGAAATAATTAGCATAGCTGTTGTTCAGAATGATTTCCATTATACAGGAGTCGGTGTTAGAAAAACACTATCTCAAAACTCTCCGCAACCCAAAACTCTCCGCAACCCAACCATACAGTGCCGAACCGTTTGACTAAGGCTGTCGAGCCCCACTGGCGCGGTAAATACAGGAAGTCTTTTTGATCATTTTTAGAAATGAAATGTTTTTTAGAAATGTTTATATCAGAAGTAAAACATAGTTTAAATCATTCATTTTTAAACTGTTATTGTGAACATGCACTGTATTTATGATGGACTCATAATCAAGATTAACGGTTTTACTTCATCTGCCGTTAGATTACAGGCTATATATGCGTCAGTTTCACTAAACGGCCCAACGCGCTCGCTGGCGTGGATGTTTAAGGAGGGATGGATATTTGCTTCAAGTGATAGGTTTGGTGAGTGAAATTATATTTTTATTATCTTTCTGTATATGTATAATTTCCGTAGATTTTCTATCTAAAAATGATCAAAAAGACATTTAACTTGAGCTCACCATCGGTGTCGCCAAACTGCTCCATCTCCAAAACGTTCATACCCATGGATCAGAGTTTGCGTGCAGGTGCGCACATTTTCCCGTCAAGTTTGTTTTTATAAATCACAACTTATGTGTCGGAAGTGGCGTGCGCCTCTTTCAGGGCCTGTTTTGTGCGTACGTAACGGTTATAAATGAGCCCCCTGATCTCTGCAAAAAAAAAAAAACATGATTTATCTCCGCCATAATCTTTGTGTTCAACCAATAATCAAGCACTATTAATTACAATAATAATGATGATAATAGCAATAGCATCGTTTCAATCTCACTTCCACTAACTGCATTGTTCCACCCTTTTCCGTTTCTGCTTAAATTGTATTTAACTTCATCTATCCCCCGGTCCTGCAAACAGGATTACTGGTACTTATCTGAAATGAAAGTGCATCTTTGATGCACTGTAATAACAGGGAGTGGAAATCCAGTCCATCGCAATAAAGCTGAAACTAATTCATTAGAATGGCTGTCTGCGAGGAGTGTTTTTCGATTCTGCCATGTGGCGCATGGCTCGAGGTCCGCCACAGCAGCGCTCTCCTGTCTCCACCCCCCGCAACCCTTCCCTGGAGCAAATAATAAAGGCGATGATGAGGGCCATTTGTGTGATGTGCCATGACCTGAGATGTGGAAAGGGACTGTGGAAAAGATCACAGCAGCTGCATCAACAGCCATGTGCGTCTGGCCTCTTCAAAGGCCGCTGCAAAAAAGGCCATGCTTAACGCAAACAAGACTATCAAACTCTGCAACTTCTCCAAAGATGCTCGGGAAAAAAAGGCTGATGAGAGGGAGCCGTGTCGTCCGTGCCTCCTGTTCCATAATGGAATAGAAACACGGGGCCCTGTTTGGTCGCCAAACACAATTAACAGGGTTTCTTCAGCCTCATCAATACTGCTATTTGCATAGAGTATTGATCGGGGGTCCTTATAATCACAAAATGTTAAGTGCACCAATTAATTCTCAATCTGTTTGTGCCCTTGTCTGTTCGCCAGGAGCTCTGAAGGTCAGCGCGAAAATGAACCGCTCTTTTTTTTTGTTAGACAATGCCATTCTGTTTGAGACAGCCCATCCCAGAAAGGCCCATCCCAGCTTTTTCATTATCATTCCTAGTGAGTACAGACTAAAGTGTTTGAAATCTTGCGATCTGATTTGTCCTTTTAAACAAGGTGTTTCTTTCCCCGTTTACTAATAGGCCTCGGTGCTCTCTCAGCCGGGCCTTGGGTTTTTACAGTCTGAAAGCCTCAATATCTACCTCATATTGTCTAATAAGTCTATCACAGAGTGTTTCACTGTTGATTCATACCCTTAACAGCGTCACAAAACGCTCTCTCTGGCCTTGAAACAGCACTATGGAACATGACCTTGCGCTTGCTCATCTATTTAAATTGATCATAGCAATAAGTTGGCAGCTGCTCCCATTCTCTTGTTTGTGACATCTCAATCCATTGGGAGAATGAAGGCTGCATCTGCATGTGAGGATTAGGTGAACGTACCTTTCACTTCTCATTATAGGTATATTTATCTTTTAATGAAATCCTATCAAATGAAAGCTTGAGGTTAAGAGGTGAGCTGTGACATAAGACATCCTCTCTCTCCCTATAATTGATAATTTGCTCTTTTTGAACTTTAAACGATATAGAAATATACGCAGAAAGGAGGAAATATAGCACCTTTTCGCCCTTCCACATCTACTAAGTCTTATAGTTTGCGAGATCTGTTTGTGTTGCAGATGTGAAGAGAGGTGCCAATTGAATTCGCTGCTCTATGGCTCTCACTTGTATCACACCTTTGTGTATGAGATTGGCAGTGCATAGCCAGCTGAAACCGCTAAAAAAGCATAAGCAAAAGATTGTCGAGCGTTCTCCATGTTCTGGCGCCGTCACACGTCCTCACATGTCTGTGATGCTCCGTTCTGTCCTATCTCTCGTTTTCCATCAAACAGTCAGCGGTTACGGCCAAGTGACAAATGAGCTTGCCTTCAGCGAAAGATGAATTTCAATCCACTACACCTGTGCCACCTCACCAAATGAAAGGGCTGACTGCCTGCTATTGCGTATTTGAATTGCTTAATTCCTCCATTAAAAAACCTATTTACATGAATTAGGGACAATTAGCGTTTTCAGACCCATTTCGGCTTTGTTCGCCCTGTCCATTAACATTTAAAAGTGTCTGCTGCCAGACGCAAGAAAAGCCCCATGATCTGATTTCAGCTGACCCCCACGTTGGGTGCTTGGATGGACCCTTTTCATCTCGCCTGCGCTGGTGAGAAGGAGCTGGCCTTGCTTCTCAGATTTGCCTCAATTACACATAATCAACAAAAGCAATTCAGAAAGGGGCAAAAAGGGAAAAAAATCTCCTCTAAGAAGAGGTCTGTTAGAGATGGACAGGGCAAGCTGCTCTCAGATTTTATTCAAAGGCAGACTATAAATGTGCTGAGGAATAAGGCTTCATTCTCTGCTTTCCACGTGGATTTAGGTCCAGAATGTGAGGAAAGGTTAAAGAATGGGCAACTAGAAGGAAAAGGTGATTGTAGATAATAAGCACCTAGCTAATGTGCTCACATGAGATGCATTAATTGCTTTACTGTAAGTTTTGTCATTTCCTGCATGCTTAAAAGTGAAATCAACTCCATTTGAGACTATTTTTCATCATTAGGGCCCAAGCCCTGAAGGGGCAAAGGCCCTATTGTTTTCCTTCCGGAAAACATAATTTTTCTTTTTTTTTTTATAATTTTTCTGCCGACTATGCGGGCACTTTTGGGGCCCTTAACATGCTCGAAAACTCTTGAAACTTTGCACACGGGTCAGAACCCGCGGCCATCAGAGCCGAGCTGAAGATGGTACCCGGGCGTGTGCAGGGGGGCTCGACAGCGCCCCCTGGAACGTGGTCCGAACACTTGGTCCATAACTCAAACACGCTTGTGTGTAATAATATGAAACTCAGTACACATGTCGATCTCATCGTTTCATCTATACCTCACACTTTTACTTTTTACCCCAGCCCAACAGGAAGTCAGATTTTTGCGGTTATTTTTAAAACGCACGCAATGGAATTTTATATACTCCTCCTAGATCTTTGATCCACATGGAACGAAACTCGGTCAGCCTGAAGTCAAGACATTGAGGATGAAAAATTGCGAGGGGATTTTTGATATCTCGAACGGTTTGGCCGTGGCGAGGAAACGAATTTATGGCGAGAAACGTGAAACAGGAAGTGTGTTATAACTTCAGCATACATTAACTGATCTTGATGAAACTTCAGCAGTTTGTTCGCTGTAAGAGGACGATCACATGGATGTGACTATTGTGAGTCAAAGTTATAGCGCCACCAACTGGCAGCAGGAAGTGTGTCACTTTCACAATGCTTTGAAATCAACCTCTTATTACAACCTCCAAAAGTCAGGTTGTTAGTTTTTTCTACAGTTACAAAAATCGGTATGTATATTGTACTCCTCTGAGCTGGACAACTTTCTAATCGACAATCATTAGCTAGGACCCACAGAAAGTCAGATATTTTTGTTTGAATGTGGTCATGCTCTCTCTGAGCCTACGTCTCTCTCTCTGTCTCTGTGTCTGTGTGTGTGTTTGTAGGGGGAGGGGTCTTAACCATTTCACTGTTGTGTGTATGGCCTGCATAAAAAAAGAAATGCCTTAAGTCTGGTATTTTTTTAAAATAAGTTTTTTATTTTTTATAAGTTAAGGCACATAACCAGTTTAATTGTAGTGCATTGACAATAGTTTTATATAATTAGTTTATTAATTAAATTAACTTGGTTCATAAACTTGATCTGAAAACTTGGTCCATAAATCAAACACACTTGCATGTAATAATATGAAGCTCGGTACACATAGATCGCATCGGTTCATATATACTTCACACTCTTACTTTTTACCCCAGCCCAACAGGAAGTCGGCTATTTAGTTTGTAAAAAAAACATGCAATGGAATAATTTAAAGTACTTCTCTTGAGAATACAAAGAAATGCCACGACATAAAAAATTGCCCGGGGATTTTTGATATCTCAAACTGTTTGTTATCTTTACCATTCTTTTAGAATCGCTTCTGATTGATAGTTTAAACTTTTGTGTGGGGGGGGAGTTTTATGTATGATTACTATTAAAGAGTTCGCATATTCACTTTTCTTGAAAATATTTAGCTATTAGATCTATTTAAATGCTTCAGTTTGTTTTCATATTATAATAATATAATATGTGCACAAATTGAAGCATTTAAACTGATATATTATATCACTTCAAATACTTCAATTCGTTTTTTTATATTGTATTAGGCCTCTTTTGTATTATATTATGAGCCTAAATAAAGAATCTAACAAAGGTATTGTTTAGGTTATATTAGGCCTATATTTTATTATATTTTATCAACATATAATAGATAGAACAGAAAAAGAAAGGCAATTAATAATCTGTCATTGCGTCACTGCATTATGTTATGAAAGGCTCAGTACAGTGTGGCACAAAGCGCTTATGCACATCCCGAGTGGAGAATGATGCGCTTAAAGCCACATGGAGTTACAGCGCACAGCGCATTCAAGTCCGCATTGATGCAAGTTCTACAATACACTTGTTTTAGACAGTCAAAGCGAGGGTTACATTTTTGCACGTCGTACAGAATAACCCTAAAGGCACCAAGGTGGCAGTGCCACCGGCTTTATATATATATATATATATATATATATATATATATATGAATATATATATATATATATATATATATATATATATAGGAATATATATATATATATATATATATATATATATATATATATATATATATATATATATATATATGGGCTGTCAGTTAAACGCGTTATTAACGGCGTTAACCGCGAACCCATTTTAACGGCGTTAATTTTTTTATCGCGTGATTAACGGTCTTTTTGTCCTAGCAAACTTTGTCGTTTTTTCACATACTTTTGCAACAGGATGCAGCATGCGTCCTGATCCATTTCAGCGTCTCGCGCTCGTCATCCACTCAAAGCCGACTCGCAAGCCGAAACGAGTGTGTGCGAGTGTGTTTTGTTTTGCGGTCTAGCTAGATCCGCTTGCGCTTTGGTCGAAGAAGCAACGAAACGTCCTCGCGCGGCGCAAGCCATTGACATGAATGTGTTTCAGAGCGCAGCGCGAGGACGTTTTGTGCCGCACACACTCGTTTCAGCTTGCGAGCCGGCCAAATAGTAACGTTATGCTTTGAGTGGATGACGAGCGCAAGATGCCGAAATGGATGCCAATGAGATTCTGAATGTAAAGTTTACTTTTAAAAAGTTGCCAAATTGTCCCATTGACAAGACCAAAGCGATCTGTATGTTTTGTCATTATGAACTGAGCTATCATCATCACAGCACGTCCAGCCTGAAACACCACTTGATTATGGCCAAGCAACACACACACACAAACACAGATGATGCAAATTCTCCACCCCTCGTCAATATCAGGACCTCGTCAGTATTTCTTTCACCCTTTTATTGATGGACAGTGTTACATTGTGTGAGAGATTATTTAGGCTATATATGTTAGAGTGAAATTGAACACTATTCCAATGTTATTTTCAATAATAATAATAATAAAAAAACATTTGCACTAAACAAGCCAATCCACTTTTCCATGTTGATAAGAGCATTAAAATGAGAAAAAATGTAACAAAAAGAAATCAAAAGACATTAAGAATAGATAAAAATGTGCGATTAATCGCGAGTTAACTATGACATTAATGCGATTAATCGCGATTAAATATTTTAATCGTTTGACAGCACTAATATATATATATATATATATATATATATATATATATATATATATATATATATATACATATATGAATATATATATATATGAAGGGGCGATGAAGGGCCAAAGCCGGCAGTACGCCATCCCGGTGCCTTTAGGTAACTAGAGGCACCGGGGTTGCGGTGCCACCGGCTTGGGCCCGCAATCGCTGCTCGCAGCTATATTTTTCATTTGCTGCCCTTCATGTTCATCCACGAATTACACTGGCTGACCCCAGTTGCTGATGCATATAAAAGGCCATCTTTCGGCAAGAATTGGTTAGACGGAATGATTCAAAATGTCATGGTTTTTACAAGAGGGTTACTGAGCTGAAAATGATTATTTTTATTCTCACTTCAAGTTCATGAAATCAAAAAATGGTGAGCAATAGTGTACTTTTCATGCTCTTTCTATCACTGAGCTCACCTTATTCAACAAGCTTTCCAAGGGTTCAGTCTTTAAACACAGGTGCCATTTATGTGTTGAATGAAAATATTTCCACTCTTTAGTGGTGGGTAGTTAGTTCAAAAGAGGTTGAGAGCTACAGGATCAAAGCAGAATGCTGCTTGCTCACAGAACAGCACAGAAGAAATCAGAAAGTGTGGGCTTCGTCAAAACTAAAAGTCCTTGAAAAGAGATGAAGCTGACACTGTTGTTTACCTTGTTTTCGCGATAGCTCATAAATATAAGAATATCGTTTTTTATACACTACCATTCAAAAGTTGGAGGTTGACTGATCAAAAGTGGTTTATAATGTTACAAAATATTTCTATTTCAAATACACTTTCTATTCATTACAGAATCCTGGAAATAAAAACTATAACCAGCACAACTCAATGTTTCTTGAACTCAAAATCAGCAGTAATGATGATGAAAATTCTGCGTCTGTCTGTAAAGAAATAAATTGCATTTTTCAAATATATTAAATAATAACAATTCTCAATAGTATGCGTTACTGTGTTTTTCATCAGGATAAATGTTGAGAACATTAAAATCTTACAGACCTCAAACTTTTGAATGGCAATACACTACCACTTTATTCATGAATTTGTAATATAATATTTTTACTATTTAAATTATCTTTAAATTAATTTTATTTTTGTCCTCTTGTGTCTTTAGGATCTTCCATACATACAGTGTTCTCATAAATGCTTACAACACCAGCTACTAATCTGACTTCCCAGCTCTTCAAGATGACTAGTCGACTTGCACAAAAATATCATGGTAATTATGAGGAAGATGATTTGAAATCATATAAACCAGACGCACTAATTTACACAGTAGAGCCGTTTTGACTTGGGGAGTCTTCAAATATTTACCTGTAACAAGTAAATACTCTATATTTTAAGGCCTATCAGCTCTATTTTAGGATTTTCATATTTGGTGACTAAACAATAAAACTGAAATATAACTCCAAGAGTCGACATAAACACATTTGGTCATTAAGCTATGGAATTATACAATCAAAAGCTGAAATGTATCCTAGAGTTTCCAATTCTCAACTAAACCCTCCAGCAATCCTGCCAATATCAGAGGTTTCCACAAAGGACACAGTCAAATGCCATTGTCTCTCCAGCTATGGAACAAATATTGTATTCTCTACCAGACAATCCTTTTCCAATATGGTTGGACTCAAAGAATGGAGGCAGAGGTTTCAATATCCCCACCAACCCAAAATCACACACATATATAGGCTATGGTTTCTTTTCAATTTGGCATATATGCAGTATTGTAAGTTCCATCTGCTTTTGATACTGAACACACTTTTGCATTGGCAGTATTTATAGCTTGTTTCCTTAATATAAGGAGTAATTATAAGTTGTAACCAGAGCTGAGATATTGAGATATTTATGAGATATTTATGACATACTGAGATATTGAGCCATTATAAATATCTCAATATCTCAGCTCTGGAAGGGTCTAGAGCCTCCATTTTTGCACTCAGGTCTAAGTCCCATGGCCCTCTATCAGAATCCAGAGTTTCAAGAGATTGGAGAAACTTTTTTTTCGCACAAAAAAAAAAAACATAAGGGGTACCACTGTTGTTGTTTTTTTGTGCAGAAAAAAAGTTTCTCCAATCTTCTTGAAACTCTGACTGAGGGCCATGGGACTTAGACCTGAGTGCAAAATGGAGGCTCTAGACCCTTCCAGAGCTGAGATATTGAGATATTTATGAGATATTTATGACATACTGAGATATTGAGCCATTATAAATATCTCAATATCTCAGCTCTGGAAGGGTCTAGAGCCTCCATTTTTGCACTCAGGTCTAAGTCCCATGGCCCTCTATCAGAATCCAGAGTTTCGAGATTGGAGAAACTTTTTTTTGCACACAAAAAAAAACGATAAGGGGTACCACTGTCGTTTTGTTTTTTTTTGTGCAAAAAAAAAGTTTCTCGAATAACTCTGGATTCTGATTGAGGGCCATGGGACTTAGACCTGAGTGCAAAAATGGAGGCTCTAGACCCTTCCAGAGCTGAGATATTGAGATATTTATGAGATATTTATGACATACTGAGAATATTGAGCCATTATAAATATCTCAATATCTCAGCTCTGGAAGGGTCTAGAGCCTCCATTTTTGCACTCAGGTCTAAGTCCCATGGCCCTCTATCAGAATCCAGAGTTTCAAGAAACTTTTTTTTTTGCACAAAAAAAAAACATAAGGGTACCACTGTCGTTTTTTTTTTTTTTGTGCGAAAAAAAAAGTTTCTTGAAACTCTGGATTCTGATAGAGGGCCATGGGACTTAGACCTGAGTGCAAAATGGAGGCTCTAGACCCTTCCAGAGCTGAGATATTGAGATATTTATGAGATATTTGTGACATACTGAGATATTGAGCCATTATAAATATCTCAATATCTCAGCTCTGGAAGGGTCTAGAGCCTCCATTTTTGCACTCAGGTCTAAGTCCCATGGCCCTCTATAGGAATCCAGAGTTTCAAGAAACTTTTTTTTTTGCACAAAAAAAAAAAAACATAAGGGGTACCACTGTCGTTTTTTTTTTTTGTGCGAAAAAAAAAGTTTCTTGAAACTCTGAATTCTGATAGAGGGCCATGGGACTTAGACCTGAGTGCAAAAATGGAGGCTCTAGACCCTTCCAGAGCTGAGATATTGAGATATTTATGAGATATTTGTGACATACTGAGATATTGAGCCATTATAAATATCTCAATATCTCAGCTCTGGAAGGGTCTAGAGCCTCCATTTTTGCACTCAGGTCTAAGTCCCATGGCCCTCTATCAGAATCCAGAGTTTCAAGAAACTTTTTTTTTCGCACAAAAAAAAAAACATAAGGGGTACCACTGTCGGTTTTTTTTTTTTTTTTGCAAAAAAAAAAGTTTCTTGAAACTCTGGATTCTGATAGAGGGCCATGGGACTTAGACCTGAGTGCAAAAATGAAGGCTCTAGACCCTTCCAGAGCTGAGATATTGAGATATTTATGAGATATTTGTGACATACTGAGATATTGAGCCATTATAAATATCTCAATATCTCAGCTCTGGAAGGGTCTAGAGCCTCCATTTTTGCACTCAGGTCTAAGTCCCATGGCCCTCTATCAGAATCCAGAGTTTCAAGAAACTTTTTTTTTTCGCACAAAAAAAAACATAAGGGGTACCACTGTCGTTTTTTTTTTTTTTTTGTGCAAAAAAAAAGTTTCTTGAAACTCTGGATTCTGATAGAGGCCATGGGACTTAGACCTGAGTGCAAAAATGGAGGCTCTAGACCCTTCCAGAGCTGAGATATTGAGATATTTATGAGATATTTGTGACATACTGAGATATTGAGCCATTATAAATATCTCAATATCTCAGCTCTGGAAGGGTCTAGAGCCTCCATTTTTGCACTCAGATTCTAAGTCCCATGGCCCTCTATCAGAATCCAGAGTTTCAAGAAAATCAAAATTTTGACCCAGAAAAAAACGAACAGTGGGGTACCCCTAGTGTTTTTTTTTTCGGGTCAGAATTTTGATTTCTTGAAACTCTGGATTCTGATAGAGGGCCATGTGACTTAGATCTAAGTGCAAAAATGGAGGCTCTAGACCCTTCCAGAGCTGAGATAGTGAGAATTTCAGCATAGCATTTATGTCCATTGTAAATATCTCAATATACTCAGCTCTGTATGCCATTATAAATATCTAAATATCTCAGCTCTGGAAGGGTCTAGAGCCTCCATTTTTGCACTCAGATCTAAGTCCCATGGCCCTCTATCAGAATCCAGAGTTTCAAGAAAATCAAAATTTTGACCCAAAAAAAAACGACAGTGGTACCCCTTACGATTTTTTTTCGGGTCAAAGTTTTGATTTTCTTGAAACTCTGATTCTGATAGAGGGCCATGGGACTTAGATCTGAGTGCAAAAATGGAGGCTCTAGACCCTTCCAGAGCTGAGATATTGAGAATTCACGTAGCATTTATGCCATTGTAAATATCTCAATATCTCAGCTCTGTATGCCATTATAAATATCTAAATATCTCAGCTCTGGAAGGGTCTAGAGCCTCCATTTTTGCACTCAGATCTAAGTCCCATGGCCCTCTATCAGAATCCAGAGTTTCAAGAAAATCAAAATTTTGAGCCCAAAAAAAAACGACAGTGGTACCCCTTCGGTTTTTTTTTCGGGTCAGAAATTTTGATTTTCTTGAAACTCTGGATTCTGATAGAGGGCCATGGGACTTAGATCTGAGTGCAAAAATGGAGGCTCTAGACCCTTCCAGAGCTGAGATATTAGATATTTATAATGGCATACAGAGCTGAGATATTGAGATATTTACAATGGCATAAATGCTACATGAAATCTCAATATCTCAGCTCTGGAAGGGTCTAGAGCCTCCATTTTTGCACTCAGATCTAAGTCCCATGGCCCTCTATCAGAATCCAGAGTTTCAAGAAAATCAAAATTTTGACCCGAAAAAAAAAACGTAAGGGGTACCACTGTCGTTTTTTCGGGTCAAGAATTTTGATTTTCTTGAAACTCTGGATTCTGATAGAGGGCCAGTGTGACTTAATCTGAGTGCAAAAATGGAGGCTCTAGACCCTTCCAGAGCTGAGATATTGAGATTTCACGTAGCATTTATGCCATTGTAAATATCTCAATATCTCAGCTCTGTATGCCATTATAAATATCTAAATATCTCAGCTCTGGAAGGGTCTAGAGCCTCCATTTTTGCACTCAGATCTAAGTCCCATGGCCCTCTATCAGAATCCAGAGTTTCAAGAAAATCAAAATTTTGACCCAAAAAAAAAACGTAAGGGGTACCACTGTCGTTTTTTTTTCGGGTCAAAATTTTGATTTTCTTGAAACTCTGGATTCTGATAGAGGGCCATGGGACTTAGATCTGAGTGCAAAAATGGAGGCTCTAGACCCTTCCAGAGCTGAGTATTTAGATATTTATAATGGCATACAGAGCTGAGATATTGAGATATTTACAATGGCATAAATGCTACATGAGATCTCAATATCTCAGCTCTGGAAGGGTCTAGAGCCTCCATTTTTGCACTCAGATCTAAGTCCCATGGCCCTCTATCAGAATCCAGAGTTTCAAGAAAATCAAAATTTTGACCCAAAAAAAAACGTAAGGGGTACCACTGTCGTTTTTTTTCGAGGTCGAAATTTTGATTTTCTTGAAACTCTGGATTCTGATAGAGGGCCATGGGACTTAGATCTGAGT
Organism: Hybognathus amarus; assembly: GCA_030378365.1. Classification (NCBI taxonomy): domain Eukaryota; kingdom Metazoa; phylum Chordata; class Actinopteri; order Cypriniformes; family Leuciscidae; genus Hybognathus; species Hybognathus amarus. Next base: position 427 of record JAQIUQ010003697.1, on the reverse strand, counting down.
GCAAAAATGGAGGCTCTAGACCCTTCCAGAGCTGAGATATTTAGATATTTATAATGGCATACAGAGCTGAGATATTGAGATATTTACAATGGCATAAATGCTACGTGAAATCTCAATATCTCAGCTCTGGAAGGGTCTAGAGCCTCCATTTTTGCACTCAGATCTAAGTCACATGGCCCTCTATCAGAATCCAGAGTTTCAAGAAAATCAAAATTTTGACCCAAAAAAAAACGACAGTGGTACCCCTTGCGTTTTTTTTCGGGGTCAAAATTTTGATTTTCTTGAAACTCTGGATTCTGATAGAGGGCCATGGGACTTAGATCTGAGTGCAAAAATGGAGGCTCTAGACCCTTCCAGAGCTGAGATATTGAGATTTCACGTTGCATTTATGCCATTGTAAATATCTCAATATCTCAGCTCTGTATGC